>JASANE010014580.1:0-67213 GCA_030248225.1 Trileptium ribeirensis
AATACACAGCAGCTATCGCGAGATACTGATTATTCGGCGTGTGCGCTGGGATCGGCCCAGGGCGACCAGTTTCCGTATGATACCAAAAATCCTTGAAACATCCGTTGGTCCCCGGCCTCGCCGAACGCACACCCGTTCTACGTATAGACTACAATAAATCATACATAATATAAGGCACAACATCGATTATATACGATACTGCAGCAATTTATATCCCTAGGATCGACCGGACACCCCTACTTAAGAGACCTGTTTTCCATATTTGGTGCCAAAATCACCCCGGGCACCCTCGGGCAATGGAGTGTGACCTTATAGATACACTATAACGAAATACAATTGTTTATTTCATAATCAATACGATACGGCACAATTATATTAATTCAAAAGGAGGTCACACTCCACCGGTATCCGGTCGTCCATTCCCATTTTCTCCTACGGATTTAGCATACTTTTAACGTTCCCTCGTTTTTTGGAAATTGGGGCTGTTACATTATAGGTAACAATATGAAAAATAGTTCTAATAAATCCTATTTAGCTGACTATTTAGACGTAAACATGTGCAAAACTACCGAACTCAGCCCAAACAAGGATTGTGCTTTATTTTGCCTTGTACTCCAAAGAGATAACAAGGGAAACGGGTCGTAACCACAGTAACAATTTTCAGGTAGCGATCGCCGAATGGTTGTTTTAAAATTGAGTATACATACACATCTACACGAGGTCCGAAGTCCCGGGACGGGATTCTGGGCTGTTCAGGGTCGGGGTGAGGGTAAATTTACGAAATTTTGTGGGACTCAAAATAAAATTTTTTAATTTTTGTTAATTTTTTCCGATTTTTGCCATTTCCCCGATTTTGCCAGTTTTCCCCTAATTTTAGCCAATTTAACCAGTTTTTGCCAAACTGTTCTGCGAGCCTTAGCCAGCGGCGGGGGTTCGGGTTACATCCCAGGGAAAATAATGATGCACATCATAGGTTTCGAAGGTCCGTCGGCTCACGGGGGAGATAGTCTAAGAGGGGTGTCCTGGGGGAACTTTCAGTAAGTCGAAAATTTTACCATAACCATTTGTTTCCTATTTGCGCTAAATATTTTCTAATTTCTCCTATTTTACTAATTTTCCCTCAGTTTTCGACAATTTTCATTTTATTTTCGCCAGTATCCGCTAAAATTTTTCCGCGCACCAGCGGCCTGGCCGCGGTTAGGGGAAGGCAGCGTGCGGACCCTTCAGTGGGAGAGTGTAGATATAGCTGGAGCGAGGTCCGATTCTTAGCCCTTACCCTAACCCCTCCATCGACATCTATGATATTTTTACACACCGTATACGGAGGTATGCAAGTTGGCATAAGTTTCATGTATCACAATTATCGCGAACGCAAAATGGCCACATTTCCTAGGAATATGTTCGCCAAAATGGGTTTTGCTCACATTTTCAATTTACCAAATAGCGTTTCAAGACAGTTTTTACGTAAAATTACAAAATAAGATGTGGAAGTGGCCATCGTAAGCTAACTCATGCATTAAATGTCGGTTAATATTTCTATGAATATTATAACGCAATACCTTCACAAGGAAATATAAAACATTATCAGAGAAAATTGGAGATCTAAAATGCAGCGCAGTGGTAAAGTGCTTAGTAGCTCCATGCACACATACAAAGGCGTAGCCAGAGGAGGGTTGCGGGGTTCCCCTCCTTTTGGTTCAACCCCAAACAAAATTTTTTAATGATTCCGGTTGAAAATGATGTTGGATATAATTGTCCTAAAACTAGCCTCTTTCGCACTAAAAAACAATTACTTTCAACCGTATTTTTGACCAAACTTCACATTTTGTTAAAAATTCGCTATTTTGGCAAAAGTTGCATTTTTTACTTGTTTACGGTGTACTTGTTTACAAGGCAAAATTTATAATGAGTTCATACGTTATTGACTATTTGGCATGGTTTTCAATTTTTTTTCTGGTTGTGCGTTTTACATGTGTTACGTAATAATTACTTTTTACTTGACATTGGGATTGCAAAGAGCCTTCATATTTATAATATACCTAATGTTGCGCCATTTGGATGATATTTTCACGCCGCTTTAGGTACGACATTTCTCTGAAGGTCGTGTGTTTCGACGTCTTTGATCACTTGTCGTTTTCGCCTTGTTCTTGCGCGACCTCGTTTACGTGACCAATCTGTTGGTTTATTTGCTGTGAGCAGTTGTCGTGGCCACCGGTATGGCACCATATGGAGAACAAGTCCCACCAATCCTAGCCTGCTGCGCTTCATCACCTCTGCCATAGGAAGTTTGTGTTGTGTGCATCGTTGAAGTTCAACGGTGGTGATATGGCACACGCTTTGTAACACCGAAAATACGGCACCAACAAAAGTTTTCGAATTTCAGGCACACATTTACAGGTCGACCATCTTGGATTTCTAGATAGGGAACTCAATGTTCGAGATTTCTTTGAAGTGCGGACGGCAGTGCTCCACGATATTGTTTGTTTGCCCGGCGTCCTTTTACCACCTGCAAAACCGTCTGACAAACGCTCATAACCTACACTAATGAGTAGTCTTATTAATGACACAGCATATTGAATAGTGGGCCGAATAGTGTGTACCATGTGTTTTTGATTATTTATCCTATGGTGCTCTGAATTTTTTCTGCAGAAGAAACCATTGCTGATCCTGCGGCTTCGTACTAAAATTATGAATTACTTTTAGACATTACATCTGGTTTCCAAGCCATTTTATGCCTTCTGCCAAATTTTGGACTTTTAGACATTACATCTGGTTTCCCAGCCATTTTATGCCTTCTGCCAAATTTTGGGCTTTTAGACATTACATCTGGTTTCCCAGCCATTTTATGCCTTCTGCCAAAATTTGTGTTATTCTGTGTTTAGCATGAATTGGCATTAATGTGTTTAGCATACTTGCAAAATATGTTAATTCACGTAATATTGGATAGTTCCATTAATGACATAAGATGCTGAAAGATATGCAGGCGAAATTTCTGAGATTTTTGTATAAGAATCTGCATTATAGTGATTAAATTAAAAGCGTTATATATATGTTTTTCACAAGCACCATAATACCTGAAATTTTAACACTACATCGTGCATGTTCCGGTAACACTATATTTGTTTAACTTTTCCTTGACGAACGCATGGAAATAAAAAGTACCTATTTCGATTGCAGTCGAATAATCTCGCCGTGGATAATCTGACTTTAAAACTATAAATTGTGTAGCATTTTACAGCAGTGCGGTCATGTCAAAAATTTCCCAGATACACATTGAAACGGAAATGCATTTCTGGTATCTATCTTGTAACAGCTTTGGTTGAAGGCCTGACATTGTAACATCAATTGCGACTAATGGTTCATGTTTCTGACAGATGTTGATATGCCACATATATTTGTCCAAATTATCAGAATTTATGTTTCGTGCTTCCTTATTGTAACCTAACCTTTGCAGGTAACAGGCAATATTATTTATTGTTATTTCGTACACCATTACCACTAAATATCGTTATGCAAATTTTTGTTTTAATAACAAATTTCTGCGCGGAATAGCCAACTTGATAGATATATCGGTTCTAGGTGTGTCTCTTGTTTGGTTTTGGCTGTATGGAAACGACAGTAGTGATTTAACAATATAAATCTATGATTTCGCTAAACCCTGAGTTTCATTCAACGACAACCATTAAATCCTTGGAGAATTCAATGTGTACACTGATCAAGTCGACATGTCTGATCAGAAACTGTTCAGTCGAAATATTTACGCATTAGCAGCAATGGAAAGGCCAGGTGCTTAACAACATTCACTTTGCAGATTTATTTCGCGTTATTGAAGAGTCGAGTTTTCAAAACCATGTTTTGAAATTTATAGCTGCGATATAGTTTTAATCACACAGCTAGTATGTAAAGGATCGTTTACTTTTTAGCATAAATAATAAAAACGTATTGCAATATAACGCTCATAGCAAATATTTGTTGAAATGCGTTCTATATAGATTGCATATTTAAGGACATTAATATTTTGACATCGACAAGTATATTTTCGAGGCAAAGCTAGCACAAATTGTTGAATGTGGGGCACGTGCAGAATTCTATTGGTGGCGATAATTCAATGGCGTAGCCGCATAGTTTGTACGGTTCATTGAGATAACTGCTTTAGTATCGTATGCCGACCGTAGTTGATCAAGTGATCTTGCTTCTCATTTTAAATAAACCTATAGCCTTGGAGTCGGAGATCATGGACTTAAAGGGAGTATATGTATACGAAAAATATCAATGATAATTTGCTCATAGCTGCTAACACTTTTTGCGCGATTTCGGCGCAGGGGATAAGCATGGCTTAGGAGGGAGCCCGATTCTTAGAGTGGTAACTCATGCACACCTCTATAGGCACCTACGATGCCGGCTTCTACCTACGATATACTGCGACGACTGCTGTAAAGGATATGTGCAACGGTCTGCTTAAAAATGAGAGGTAGAATTGGTCCTTCCTTGGATTTATTCTACCATACAGTGTGGCTAGAATCCTAGTAGGGTCTCATCTATATGCGTTATATCGGCATTTCTAGAACTCATTTTCGTACAGCTCATTCTACTCATCTACTCAAACATCATTCTACTCATCTACTCAAACAAAAGCATACTTTTTCGGCTCATGTTGACGCCAACCTTTGTTTGAATGCCACCATATTTACATGATACTGCGGCAAATGTACTAGTAACTATTTTACAATCGACCCTCCGAATTCTCGAGGTGAATTAAGTTTCAGTCCAATTATATATAGTGTGTTTTTGCTGAGTTAAGTTAGGGTACTTTGTTTAGAAACAAGTTACAAATCCGATTTGAGCTAAATCCAGGATTGAAAATACTGTTCAACTTTGTAATTTAGTTTGTAATTTACATTAACCTTTAGCGTCGTGTCGTCAACCGCTGTTTTCACATTATTTTAGCGCCGTTGTATTTGCAGCCAACGTCGTTGTAATGCTACAAATATATATATTTGTTCTCAATATTTTCTATTACATCTGTGTCAGTATTATATATAGTGCTGCCAAACTATAGCTGATAATGCTTCAATTTTGATAATTCGAGTATATAATTTTCTGTAACGATTCTATGCATATTCAACGTCGCGATTCCTATATATTGTTCGGAGTAGCATTGTCCGGATTTAATTAAGTCTTGCCAAGCCAGACAGACATGCGTTGTACCACAAGCCGATTTAGCTCTCCATTATTAAAACAGGACATCACCGTAAAGCCAATTATTGCGATAATAATTAGTACGGGATGAATTCTGCCATTAGCTGCTGTCTCATAAAACCGCTATTGTTTGTATTTATATAACCAGAAAGATTTGGCGTGCATCATTTTATTATGTGTGAATTATATTGAAGCTGTATACCAGTAATAATAACATAGAATTATAATCTTGAGTAGTATTTCAGCACATATTTACTTTTACTGAGTTGTAAGCTCATTTAGATTCGCAAAAAATTAAACAGGTTTTTATCTGACTTGTAATTTTGATCATTCAGATAAGAAGTGACCGTATCGGATCGAACGCAACGTGATCACGGTCACAAATTTGGATATAGTTAGGCTCAGGCATTGATTGTATTTTAGTACCCTTTGCCTCTTATGAGACAAGCACACTGTCATTAAAAGACGCACACTGTCCTTAAAAAACAGCCGCACACATTCCTTAAAGAATGTCACAATAGCTCCAAGATAGCTCAGTGGTTTACACGTCCCTTTAGCATCATTGCACGATACACAAATTAGGGTTACGCCTTATGAGCATGTTTTTAACTAGTTTTGTCAAAATTAAGCTTTTTATACGCAAGTCTAGCTCAAATTGTAAAATTGCATTTATATAAAATACTGCGATGAAATTTATATATATAAGCTAGATTCGTATGTTTTTCAATTCGTACTTCCGATTAATTCCTTTCGATAAGCAAAGTCGAAGTTATATTTAGCGTAGTCAGTAGACAACGACACTGTTTTACGTTTTTTTTCAATTAAACTGTCAAATTTAATTTGAACGACTAATAATTGATATTATTTTCGCAATAATTTTTTTCTGAAAACATTGGATTTATGTTATAGGCATAATATTGAACACTGTTTACATCTGCTGTGCAAGTATGTCTTATAATAATCTTATCTGCGTTGCATACATAAAGCTACTGTCATCAAGAACCACTTTGTATATCCTATGGCTGAACGAAACCTTCCAAGAGAAAATTGTGTGCGGACATCATAGATTACGTTTAAATGCTAAGCAGAATCTCACGTGTTCCTCAGTTTTCTCAAAGGTTTGGTATACGGTGAAATCGGCAAAATCTTTGAGAATCAAATGCTCTCATAGTTCAAACTGAGCTTCCACGAATGCCATATGTAGTGGTCACTGAATGTGACCGGGATTTAACTTGGTTCCTATTATTCTGCCATTCCATTGAAGTAATCCATCGTAAAAGTGCGTTATATATGTTTCTGGCATAGCATTTACACACATAGCACAGTTGAAATAATATGTTGGAACCGAAACAGAAACTCCCTCTAGCCGTGTTTTAAGACAGGGTAACTTGCTAGGCACGTCGTAATATATAACAATACTTAGAATACTACAACAGATATACTCAGAATACTACAACAGTATTCGCTTACAAAAGTCGCAATCGTGCTTATATAAATAGCATTGCCAAACAAAATGAAATAGGTTCGCTACAGAAATCTATGTTCGAGTAACGCTACATTTTAAACAGCCATCAAGTACACGTTGTTGACCAATAATTTTAACGCTATGGCTGGAATTTCGCAATCTATTTCTAGCGGAACAGCAAGATTTGATTTCGAAATGGCAGTAATGCTTTCAAACATGTTCTCATGTAACACTGTTTTCGACTTTTGCCAGACTATGCCTGTATATACATGTATAACAGTTACTTTGCAGTAATATATTATATCAACATACATTCACATTCAATCCATTAACGAGTTCAGGTGTTAACAATAATTTTTAATATCATGAATATTTACTAAAATTTTAATAATATATATTCAAAACAAAATTTTAATAATATGCAAAAACGAGCTTTCAGACTCCACATCTCATAACAAAATACATTCTACACTGTACAAAGCATACCATTTCATGTGCTTAAATCAGATTGCATAACGTCTAAAAGGTCTCAGCAGCATTTGGCGAGCAAAATATCATGGAATATAAATATATTTGGTCCCGAATTGGTAAAAAATTTACTGAATCCGCAGCTCCCCAAGCCTAGAATTGTTTTTGTCCTAGAGAAATGGACCTTGGATCCATCAAATGAAACATGCAGTTGCACCCATCAATTTACCATTGCCTTTTATACATCGTTTCAACAGAAGCTTTATGCTTGTCCAATAATAGCGTGGTATGGCGATGGCGCATCCTCTGTTGTTACATTTATATTTTCATTTTAAAATATTTCACTGTTTAAATCCTATTCTTTTTTCACGTTTTCGGCAGTTCGAATCTATATAAACGAAAAGTGTAAAAATAGTAGGCTTAAAATATATAAAGCGAACTTTTTCCACTCATTGCTCCCACTGCTTCAAGCAAAGTCGACATGTAATTCAAAATTTTGAGCATTTTTAATTTTTAGATATAAATTAGAAACAAATTTAGAACAAATTTATATACAATCTGAGGTGTGGAATCTGATATTCCGTTAAATTTTGGCCGGGCTCAGTGTGAACAAATCTGTGAATTCCTTGGCCACACGACCACAAATCCTTAACTACTGGACTTACCAGATTGACCGTTACACTTTATAAATAATTTCTAGCACCAGCTATATCGTTTTGTCTTTCAATATCACAGTGGTATGCTGTATCATGTGTCTCTATTAAAGCGCAAATGCTATAGGTATATATACATTTGAATCCCTACCAGCAGGTAATAAAGTCGAACACTAAATCAGCAAAGCTGCCAGTTTAAGATCTGTTTAGATTCAGCGCAAACGTATGAAATAAGGCTAGACCCGTTTGACCGGCGAGGCAGTATGAGCGGCACGGTGATGGTGATTGATTACTTCCGAAGTCAACTCTTAATATTCTAGCGAAGATTATAAAAAAACCACAGGATTTGCGAGTGCTGAAGAATTGTTTCGAAATTCCCAGAGGTAATAACTGAACACTTGACAAACATGCTGACATTCCGAGGTCCCAGGGGGAGTAGCCGGGGTCGGCGGGGGTCCTCTCAAGAGAGGGGGTAGCGCACCTTGGAGGGGGAACTGAAAAAAGTTTGCGAAGTCGCCCTCCCGCCCACAACCCATTTTACCTCATTTCTCCACTTTTGGCCCTGTTTTACCAACTGCTGGAATAATTAGAGGGGGTGGACCAGGGCCCCGAGGGGGGGGTCCGAGGCCTCAGGGGTAGCTGCTTCGGCATGTATGCTATATGAATATATAGTATGCATAGAGCGAGTAAAAAGGATGGTTACAGTCGTAAATTATGTGTAAAGTTCCGTATAATTTCCAAGAACAAAGCAAAGCTGGTAGACTTACGTGAAATGAAGGTGCTCGATATACTATAGCCAAATCCATCCGTAACCTCCGCCTAAGTTTATGTTAGGTCCTTATATACAAGCGATTGCATAAACTTAAGTTAAGGGGGTGCCGTTCGTCAAAGCCCCCGTTATTTTCCTTTTTTAACCATATATAACTTTGCACCCACCCATCCCCCAGCTTAACTTCGGCCTCTATGTCCCAAATTTATGGTACTTTATTTAGTACCGCATTATCGACATTATTTATACAAATTGGACTTTTAATTTTATACATGGCTTAATTTTACGGAACTATACATACGATCTGACATCCAACGTAATATCGGTGATGGTAAATTTGGTTGCAACTTTCGCATATTATTTTTATGATTCCAAACAAACTGCGTTAACGTTTAGTCAAGCATTCGGCTAAAGTTTTGATTAATCATTTAAGGGTTAAATTAATGCAATGTGTACTGCCAGCAAACGCAGGTCGATACCTCGATTCAAACCCTGGTTGCGTGAATTGCAAGCCCCATCCTATCGTGTATGATTTACATTTACTTTAAACAGTAAGTCGTATATCAGTTAGCCATGACAGACCTTTCAAATCTATAAAACCGTTCATAACTGAGCACATGATGCGTTAATCTACAATTACAAATGTTTCTTTTGAGTACAAACGGCCAATTTCTATATCTTTCTTCAAAAGTCTTCGCTCAAGGGCTATGCCGGCGCGGCTGTACGGAGAACATTTCGTAAGAACAGTTGAACCGATTTAGCTCAAATTTTCACAGCATATTATTTATTGCAGAACTTTATTGTACATATTATCTCAATATCGTCACTGTCACAGTATAGCACGCATAAATGTAAAACATGTGCTTTATGGCAATAGTATAAATCACATACCTGCAAACCCCGGCATAGCCAAATTTATCCGCTCCTAAGTGCTCATGTGGGCCCAATTTGACAGACTTCCTGGCTACCACGTAGGTTTATAAGGTCATTACAGCTAGGGGTGTAGCCAAAGGGGGCGGGGACAGCGTTCACCCTTCCCCCCGTGACGCCATCCGTATGCCCTCTGACGAATGATAGAAAACAATAGTACATGTTTATGTTAACCAGGTGGGGTTACGCTGTACCACTCTTAGGTAACATTGTGGCCCCCGTGCGAAATGTCTGGCTACATCCTTCATTCCAGCTAATACCCATAATGATTGGTGATTACTGCTGATTGTTCTGTTGATATGCTATACGCCGATTGAGAAATTTAAAACCAAAATCACGCAATGTCTAGAAACAAAATTGATGTCACTTTTTGCATAGTTGCTCACAATTTTTTCGCGATTTCGTAGCCACCGCAACACCGTTGAAATCTTGAAAAATCCTTCATTTTGCAATTCTTGTTAGTGTATAAGTACATCCACGCATCGCTGAGTGCCGCCGAGCTAGCGGTATGACAGGTGGTGTGGTGTACCGGCCTGCAAGCTTTCCAGCATGTATAACTTTTGAATTTGTTCGATTTGTCAGATATTCCCTGTATGTCATTATACATATTTTTTCAACGCTCACAGGTTTCAGCCTTTACGTTACAGGGTGGGCTTGTGCTATAATGGTGCCTAGACCTATACGTAAACGTAAAGCAATGCTGACAGCTCAAACCAACAGCGACATTGGAAAAACAAGCACTATGTATATAGTATAATAAAAAAAGCTAAAAATAGCGAAACTTTAACTGTATGCGTCATCGATATAAGATAACAATTTGACAAACTAAAAAAACATTGCCTTTCGCTGACGAAAACACAATACATACATATGTCTCTCCTCTGTGAATGCGCTGAAAACGCAACAACAAAACGGACTCTCTGTGTGTTGCGCGGTGTGACTCATGCCATTTTTTCTGTAAACTAGATTTACGTTTTTCTTCCGTTGGATAAATTATTTTATAGTTATAATAGCGGCAATGATCGCACATTTTTAATCTTTGTGATTTTTTGATGTTTTTGACCCAGGGGTGAGGGAGCTAGGGACAGAGGACCGTGGCAGGGATTTTTCAGGACGAGGTGGAGGTGGGAGGGGCGAAAGCCGTTTCGCCTCACCTTAAACTTGCTCATTTTCCACGAAATAAATCTAAGGAAATTTCTGCAACCCATTTACTGTTGATTATTAAAGTGCAGTTGAACCGCAGCTTGGCTGCCCCTAGCTCGAAATTGTTCTCGCTCTTATATCGACCAGAAATTTGGTAACGGTGGCAGGGGCGTAGCCAGAAAATCCGTACTGGGAGGTACACCAAGGCTTTCTGGAGGGGCACAAAATCCGAACTGGGGCACCATGGCTTTCTGGAGGGGGGCACCTTGGGGCACTAAGGCTTTCTGCAGGGGGCACCTCCGTGGCCTCCCTTGGCGACGCCCCTAAACAGTGGTGCAGGCGATGCGCCCTCAACCCCTCTCCAGAAAATAAACGTAAATGATTCAATTTTTATTTTGGGATGAACTTTCGGGTCTTAGGAATGAAGTTTTATTCCGTTATGCCAAAGAAAACGTGGTCATTATATCGTTAGCAAAAACACATTGCACAGGGACGTCACCACAATATTTTAGCCTGGGGTGGGGCGCCTAAGCATTGGCGTCAACTCAACATATGATCTGACGGATACATGTCAAGGAATTTTTCGTACTGATGTAAACTAGGGGGCATTTAAAACTGAGGGCACGGCCCGTAATGTCTCCCTGTGGCGACGCCCTGCCATTCTTTTGTAAATCCACAAATATGTAACAGGATGGCAGCGTTTTACAAAACATTTCCAATAGGGGCTTCCACTAAGATTTTTTAAGTACTTTGCTATTTAAGTAGTAATTTTCATTTTATGCCGCTCATTTCACCTTTGTGTGCTATGTCAATACGGAGCAACCGCCCCTCCTCCACTTCAGTGCTGGATCCACTAATGCTGACGTGACAGTGTTTACGTTACGTCACTACTTTATAGATTCAATGTTATACGATTTGTATCGGAAGTACTGCCGCGTATTTGCGGGCCCTGGTATCATTGTCACGACCTAATACACCTTTTTCCTTAGAGGAGGACTAAATCTTGATTTACCGTAAGAAGTGTAACTGTGGGCAATGCTTTTGTCAAGTGATAAATTGAACCTTGTGCGGTTGCCTACGACCACCTTGCAATATTGACTGGAACTTTTCGGAGCTGTACTCTGGTTTATTAAATGATACTTGTAAAGCGCGTGAAAAAGTTCAAACGCACAGCCGTATAAAAATGAGACAAAGGAGGTGACCTTAAACATAAAACACGTAATTGCGCAACAGATTGGTCATAGTCTATAGAGACATGGGCATCTGTGTATAGATTCTTTTTGAGGCATAACCAATCATAGTGTTTTTAGCGGTATAGCTATAGGATCGTCTCCAAAACTACGTTGAATTTTCGGGCAAGAATAAAATATTTATATTTTACTACTCCTCCATACTTCGTAATGGAGTACTGTGAAAAACGCAATCAGAGAAGATCATCAGCTCGAAATTGGCCAATTTTAAACACATAAACGGCCCATGTCACCTTTAGGGGCCGGACGTTATAACATTTAGGGGTTTCGGGGTGCGGAAGCCCCCCGACTTAGACTTAAGCTTAGAACATGGCTCATATAGAGACCTTAGCTTAGGCTAAGACTAAGGCTTAGGCTTAGTATATCGAGAACGGCATAGCACTGCATTTTATTTCCCCCTAAAGGTTACATTGGCCATATAAGCAATAGGTGTCGAATGTCCGTGGCCGTGGGGTAAATCGTCGGCCGGTGTCTTTGGCGGGGAAGGGCGTAGGCCAGGGAGAATTTTTCAACTTTTAGGAATTCAAAATTTTTCTCAATTTAGCTGAAATTTTTGCCAATTTTGCTAAGCTGCGTTAAATTTTTCATAATTTCCCCTATTTTTGCCAATTTTACCCCAACTTTCGCTAATTTTTATCGTATTGCTGCCTATTTTTGTTAAAATAGTTTCCGTGCCTTTGGTGAGCCCTGGGGGTGGAAAGCGGAACCTTCAAGTGGGGAATCCGACACTTATGGGTTAATACCCCTATTGATACCTTTAATATAAACGTAAAAACAATCTAATAGCCGACCACTGAACGCAAAGCTACCTATTGTTCATTGTAATACCTTAAGCTGTTAGTTACTGGTGGACAGAAATGTCAAAAAGCAGAAAATGTTCCGCACCTTGTCAGAAAAGAATTTCGTCAAAAATATGGCTAAACTTTCTAATTATCTGGACCTCGACAAGCTGAGTTCATGACGCCAAATTCATAATTCTGTGATTAAAATGAAGGTAATTATGTTTCGGGCATTTAATATGGAATACCTCATCGTGACTGCTGCCAATCGACGTGCAGACAGAAAGGATATTCAGCCATTGCCTTATGATACATTAGCTTTCGATATTTGCAGACAGCATATTAATGCAATTGCACTATTTTGCAGTTACGAAAGCAAAAATTTGTAAAATATCGAAAGATTATTTCAATGTTTCCTGCGTTCAATACGCATAGATAGCATCATGCTAGAACAGGTTAAGGCACAAGTTTTTTTAAAATACTTTCGACAAAACTTTCGATTCAATGTATTCGTTGCCACACTTACTCTACAAATTGTGTAATCAAACAAAATTATCTTTTATTTAACTATCAATCAAATATTTAGGATGGTGCTGTACCAAAACCCACTATAAATATTTTAGACAACTTTTTTCCCAATTAAGAGCAATTATTATCAAATAATGCTGTACCAAAACCCACTATAAATATTTTAGACAACTTTTTTCCCAATTAAGAGCAATTATTATCAAATAATGCGAACAGTATATACTGTATTAGGGTCTCGATACTCGGTTATTACCATCATTAGTGCGCAAGACATCGTCATATCTCTATCTTTGCATTGCAATATGTTTTTACTATATATAATTCAGACAATGCTAGATGACAGTAATTTTGATTTTTTGAAAAAATTATATGATTGACTGTGTTGAAACTTTTTGTAATTTTGGTGGAATATGTTAGTTAAAATTACAAGTACATATATTATACACTCTCTAGGGTATTCATTTTTCAATATGCTATTTCTGAAGCTAAAAAGTTGTTTTGAGACTAATTCTCCACCATATAATGCGACAGCAACTAACACTTGGTTTTCATTTGTAGTTTGTGACTTTGCGACGCATGTATCTATCTGGCATATATATACTTTTTTGTATCGTAAAGCACTATAAATATTGGCTCATTATACCCTTTTTGCCCTTACGTTATTCATTTCCTTATGTGAATTTTTTACCTCATTATAAACATGTGTGGCAATGTTCTGCGAACGCTAGTAAGCATGGTGTGCGGACGACGCTTATTGAATTCTCATTCTCGAGTCGTATGAACGCGTTCCAAAAGCAGAACACTGCAGTAAATGTAAAGTCTCGTATGTACCATAGGAACTGAATAATTTTGTATTGTATTGTATTTACAGTTATTAATTCAAAGTTCAACTTACTAAAATTCCTATAATGTAACAGATCCCAGGCGTCATACACTGAAAAATTGGGCGACCGCATTACGACATTTTTCTTTCACTCAAAAAGTAATCTTAAGGGTCTGTATCATAATTTATCACAGATTAACGCTGCTAAATTTATTATGCTTACAGGACCCAAATGGACTCAATACACATTATGTTGCGATGTGTTAACCGAATTGGTCGCGTGATCTATTTTTGTATATGCGATGTTACTCACTCGCTTGACCAGGTTCCTGAAACAAGCGAGCAACAGCTCGTAGATAGCTCAGTGGTTTGCGTACTCCGCTTTCACTCGTATAACGCGGGTTCGCCCGCATACATTAATTGGTTCGGCCATGATTTGGGTAAGCTAAATTTCTAATTAAAAATTAGCTCTGCTTTATGTAGGAAAATTAAAGACATTGGAGTGGTATCTTAAAAATTTTGGACTTTTATACATGTTAACTAATTAGTCAGTCAGCCGCTGTAAACACGTAGTTGCTTTCGGTTCAGCATGCGTTTATTTTCAACTACTGTCGGACCTTATCTTTACGCAGTATTAAACAGAATACTTTCAGACACAGGAAAAAATGATAGCTTTACACTGCAGAAATTTCACAGTCTGCAGTCTAGTATTCCATATAACTCCAGTCTTGAATATAACAACTGACAAAAAGTTCATATAAACGAAAACTAATATTAAAAACTAAATATTTTTAAATTTTATTTTATATAAAATATATATAGGAGACGTAGATAACAAACTACAAATATATTTTTTTAGTTTTTGCTCGATGATGCAATACAATGCGAAAATCCAATTGGGCATGAGCCATGGTTGTGCAAAGAAATCGTACCGAATATAGCTTCCTGAGGCGCAACAACTGAGTTTTGCTGGATGACTCATTGTAGTATCTAAAAATAGCAAATATTAGTTTGCTTTTCCAAGTAAATAAAAACGTTAGATTCAACACTGGTTGAAAAGTTAGATATTTAGTGACATTTTGTCATGTTGAAATTTATTAATGCGGTGTGACGTTGATTTTAAACTTTGTCGAGCTGCGCATTTCACACTTCTGTAGCGGTCATAAAAATATTATATACAAGTGTGGCCTTTTGTGGCTTTGCCAAACGAATATCTTAGTTTGGCAAACGCTTCGTATTTGCACTATCATTTTCATAACGACATTGACGAACAAAGCAGTTTGAGTAGGCCACAACTGTGAAGTCTAACGCATTCCACACGCGTTTCCGTTTGGTGTTGTAGTTATTTAACGCGTATTGTACAAATCGCTAGTCAAAAGTAAAATGGCTCTGACTCTTCAGCAAGTAAATGTTGGAAAAACGCAAAATAAGCTGGACGAAAGAAACCTAGGAAATCATTTTCACACTACGCATTTTCTGTGATGGATTATTCGTAATCTTAGTGTCATATATTATTCAATTAACAGCTCGGCAAACTTGTCCCCTGTTGCAGATGATATTACCATATAGGCTGTTATAATCCCGAGACTTCGTGTATATTCTGCTTTTGTGATTGGCTTAAATTTTCTGTCGCTGAACGCGTTCCAATTGCGCCTATGATACCCATTGCGCTTGTATGTATACCATCGACACACCTTCCATTCCTTAAATTGCCAGTTTATTAACAATAACAACATATAATTCATAAACGAATAGAAATTCGCTTGTGCTGCTCGCGTCGTACGTTCAGCTTGGATACAGAAAAAAGTGGCAAAATGCGAAACTAAGAGGGACAACATCTTTGCTACAAAATAATAGCATTAGTTATCCTTATTTTCCATAAAGCGGTGGATTTAATACAAAATAGCGCATCTCCTGGAATGGTAGTCAACTTAAAGCCTAAGAGAAGCTGAGAATATATGAATTATCAAAAATTGCCATTGATATATATGCTTCGTAGCAAATTGAACATATGAAGTGATATGTTAGCAATAACTAACAACATGATTACTGTTTAGTTGATTGTATGAGTTTTTGTTCGGTGAAGTGCGCCAGTTGTCATATAGATTTCTGTCATACCATACGCTTGATATTGAGGGATGGATGAAGGACACCCAAACCCAAACACCTTATCTCGTTCTGCAAAAATTACACAAACGTTACGGCGTCTCGATTCATTTCTTTAATAATTTTCAAAGTTATACTATTCATCTTAAACTGGCGTAGACGATACAGCCGTGTATAGGTCAGTCAAGCGTTCAGTTCCTCGTTTATTGCTGGTTTTGTTTAGTTTTCAGCACTCACTCGGTTTGGTTTCTTCTATAATGAGGTTTTTGTTAGTTTAGTATAGCCAAGGTTTGGCTAACAAAATTAGAGACATTCCAAGTTTTAGACGACGAGCAAAATAAATAACTACCACTACTTGATTTTCTGCTTAATTTATTGCAAAAAGGAAATCGTATTCCTTTTATAGTGGTGTTGTTTTGATTTATGAGTTGCGTTTTTGACAAATTACAAGAATTTCTGGATATACTACGTTAGTTGACATGATATAAGTTATGCCATTGTGGATGTACGGAACGAGGCTTGGTGGGCTCGACATTTAATTTAGAGGATTTGGACGTTCCGATACTGACGAATTTAAAAACGGTTTTATGTATTAATAAAAATCCAATCTGAAGATTGACCTTCTAAAGAAGGAATGAGAGACTGATTTCGATATCAAAGTTTTATGATTACTGGAAATTTGCTATTTTATTGCACTAAAATTTGTTTAAACGTAGATTTATTTAACGTTAAAACCTAAAGTTTGATTGCTATTGTGATTTGTTTTTATGAATAAAAAATCTGTAGTATGTATCATTACCGTTTTCATTTTATATTTTTAATTTGAATTCATCCACTACTGTAAGCCAAGAAAATCTTTTAGAAAGCCTGAAACATAACAACAATAGATGGATTATGGATCATTACACTATCTATGAAGTGCATAAACTCGTGTAGTTTTTGTATAAATTTTTTGTAGGTTAAAGACGTTTCTTGTTCGAGTTCCTGCACATGTTGATATATACAGTTTAATGTATATTTCAAAGGTTGTTTATTAACATCTGGGTTCGTAAACCTATATAATAAGCCTCCGCTGATACGCCAATACCAAAGAAACCATTTTATAAATGCACCGTTAAATTTTTTTTCGGCAAATTTCGGATCCAAATAATACAAACCATAAATATCCGAAACAAAGGAAAATTTTTTGGCCGTTAATATAGCTAAGATCAGTATTTTCTACCAACCATAGTTCAAGTAAATGGTCGTAAGCTATTGGTGTTTATTCGAAATTGCCGATTTTCAGACTTGAGAAGGGAGTTAACTGAGAAAACCCTAATACTTTATGGTTTGGATGTTTGTTCAATTTATGAAACAAAATTATAATTGACAATAAGCTAAAGTATTGTTGTCCGGGGCAAGAGACAATCGTGAAGTAGCAGGTGAAGTTACATCAGGATTGCTGAAGCGCCGCCCACTGAACCCCACGCGCTAAGCTGTTCTTTTTTCTAACGATATAACTACCGGCCTCTAAAGGTGACATGTGCCAAATAGACAATAATGCATTCATGGTGTAATAGGCTCTTCTAATGTTTTGCACAAGTACTATCAGAAGTACGAGTATCAATAATATCAGATGTATAGTTTACTGTTTTACATAGTTTCAATTACTAGATTTTGGGATTGGTGCATAGTTATGAGCTATAGACCAGATTATTGGAAAAATTTTCGGGAAAGATCCTATTTCAATATCATACGGTTACATATCGTATCAAATAAAAATTTTCACAATAAATTATTTTTGACAGCAATATTGTATATACATATAAAAGTGCCGAGGTAAGCCAGTAACGGTACGGTGAATTTTATTCCTATAGTGCTATGAAAAGCCGCTATACATACTTATCCGACCGTTCAGTCTATTGTTAGTATCGTTGATCGTTCATATTCGGGACTGAAGTGCTAGAGAACCACAGCTCCTGGAAGGATACCACGGGCGTTGAACCTAAATAACAAATTCGAATTACATCAGACGAACATTTCGCATTTGGTTTATAATTACCAAAAACTAGGTCACATTGCTATTGATACATAAAACTAGTAGCTGTAAACATGAATTTGCTTAACAACAGGAGTTGTTCATTAAGCGCTGCAGGTACACGTATTCAACAGGCATATAAATTGAACGATTATTGCAAGACCGACTCTGTGGTCTTGTTTCAGTTTAGCATTGGCCTGTCTATAGTTGTTTTGTTAGGTTTCAGTAAACAATCAATTGTGTATATGAACCGAACAACAAATAATATGTATATAAATTTCAAATTTAATGTATTACTGACTACCTGGCATACTGACTGACTATCTGTGTCTATATGACCAGAGTCCTAAGCTATCATCATCGTCATCATATTTCGATCATGTTGTATAGAGGCATCGTACTTGAGGAATGAGTAGAGCGACGGCGATCGTGCAAGCAAGCTGAAAGCTGCCTCAAACCGGCAGGTAAATGTTGACAAATAATGACTCATTGCATTATTACGGAAACCATGTGTCGTAGTTGTAGTTTGTTTACTTTCGCCAGAGCTTCATTGCTATATACACGAATAGAAAGCATAGTGAAACTGCTGTTTGTACCAACACAACGCAGTAGCCGAGCCGTATTTAATCAAAGCAAAAACGATTATTCGACAGCGCAACATTAATAGTTATGGTTTGTATCTACTTACCGCATGTTGTTAGTTAAGCTGGCATATGGCGGTTGTTGGGCTATTGCATATTGCCAGTTTGTGACGTGTTGGTCTCTGATTTCGCAACGAAAATTTAACATACATCTACCTTTGTTATCTGCGTAGTATTTTAATATTTGATTATCAGAAATTTGTAGTTTGGACGCAAGGACGTGCGCAAGGGGGGGTGGGGGGATACATCCCCCCGTCAGAGGTTTCTAAATTTTTGATTGTGGTGCACCGCTACAACTGACATATAATTCTTATGATACCGAACCACATCTGGACTCTAGTAAAAACTTTTCGTGTCAATTGAAGAATATGAACACAGTTGATTCAATTCTTCAATTGGTCCAACTTTTATTTCAGATGTTTAGCTCATACCAACTAAATACGGCAAGAGTAATTTAATTAGCTAATTTCTCTAGTTACTGATAATAGTTATGGAAGGTCCTTCAAATCCAAAGAAGGCTAAAACTTCTACTGCAACTAAAGATATTCGAAAGTTCTTTGTTTCGGCAGCTCACCGCACTGTTGAGCCATCTGATCAACCTGGTACAAGTGCATAAGCAGAAACTGCGCCCTGCACAGTGGTTGCGGAAGCCGTTGCTAGTCCTGGCACACAACCCGTTGCGCTGGGTCTAGATATCACTGTACCGAACGATATTGGCACAGTTTTCTGCAATGGAATTCGAAACATGAATCTCGTTGCCGCAGTTACCGATCCACAGAAACGGCTGCTTCTGAGCGAACACTGGATGCCACCAGAGTCCTTCAAATATCCTTGCAGCATCAAAGGTGGGAAGAAACCGCAGAATGTCTATTTGGGCAGAAGACACATAACTGGCGAGTTCGGCTGTTTCAAATACTCGCAGAAGTTGAAAGGTGTTGTTTGCGTACCCTGCGCCCTATTTGGTCCTGAGATATCTGCTGATGATCGCAGCAAGTCTTCGGTGCTCGGCCAGCTCGTCAATAAGCCCCTTGCCAAGTATAGTCATCTCACCGGGTCAGATGGTTACCTGAGCAACCACTTGGCGAGAAACTATCATAAGGATTCGCAAATGCGTGCTGACACTTTTCTCACCTCATTGCGGGAGACTACAGACGTGAAAACTATGCTGCATACGGAACACGCTAGGCAGGTCAAAGAGCAGCGGGATCGGATCATTCCTATAATCAAGACGACTATTTTATGCGGAAGACTGGGCATCAGCTATCGCGGAAGGCGGGATGGAGGCTTGCTCAACTGCTACTGAAGTAAAAACTAACAATCAGCCAATTTTTAAACATAAATTGGCAATTCAGTTATTCTTCGGGATGTCGGATGGGAAAAAGTTGCTAAGTTGTGAAAACAAAATAGTACAAATTTTCAAATATTCATGGGGTAACGTCCCCAGACCCCCGCCCATCCCACTGGAAATTAGTGACGCACACGACCAACGAGAGTATCCACCCCCGTCGGAAATTTCTGCGCACGTCGCTGTTTGGACGATATCTATTATCATTATACTTTGCCTGAATATTTTCAAAAACTGTCTAGTCTATAATTATAACGGTGTAACAGTGTAATCTATTATAGATAGTATATAGGACAAATATGTATCTTTAGAACCATAGGTGTATTTGATCGTTGAATTGAAACAAATTCTTTTCAAGAATTTCACCCAGCCTACCTAAACCATACCTAACCTATACTTAGGCCAGGGGCCTAGCTGGCATTTTTGATTGGAAGGCACAATCTTGTTCAAAACTCGAAATATTTATTATATATCATCTGCCTGCATTTCTGTCCATGGGGTAGGGTAGGATTTACCCATGAGGAGCCCGCTCCTCGCACGGTTTATTTCCCTTACCCTCTTCGTGAAGGCCGAGTAACCTATCATCCTCGCGCGCATAAGGCGCGCGGAACATGGTAAATATATTCTTGGACTAGTTGCAAAAAACCTGCTACAGAACATAATTAAAATATGAGGTTAAGCAGCTATGATGAGAATCAATTACCTAGCGATAGATTCAAAATTGGCGTATGCTGAGCTTGCAGCTCTAGAAGTTGCGCAGGAAACAAGTTTAATTTGGCCTGAACAGTAATGTTTCGTTAAACTTCGATGCCGGGATATGGTGATGCTGCTAACCTATTGCTGTAATAAATCATGATGCTACCTTCATGAATACTTACAATAAAGTTACAACTTGAAATTGCTGTGGAGGAGTCTTGTATATATGTGCAAAACGATTGACAAAGCGTTTTGATGTCATGTCTTCTGTCGTGATTACTTAAAGATAAGTATTTTATAAATACAAGATCTGCTACAAGTCAAGATCCGCTACAAAAGACCATCAGTAATTTTGATGTTGATTGTAATTTAATCGCTGCGTGTATGATTCGGATTTCGCGCTATTTGTCAGGTGGGCTCTTTAACAATTACAACCCTTTGTAAGATTTGAACACATTAAACTTGGCGCGATAGGGCTAGTTTCGCTGAAATTGATGCAATTTTGTTGGGAAAGACGATACAAATGGTACGATACAAATGTTTGACGATCGGTTATTTGTTACGGCACAGTTTATCAACATTGTTGAGGTCCTTATCACGAGGTCCTTGTTAGCCGCGTTGACGATACATATGTACTGAATTTTATGAGTGAGAAAATTAGCAACTGCAATGTGCATACATACGTAATCAGAACCGGGGCTATAATGTGAGGGGCTTTCGAACCTGCGGTGTATTTTTATATCATATATTTATGCTTTCTTGGACGTCGTCGCTTGGAAGAACCGTTGCAATATTGCCTAAACATTTGTGTTTATGTATTTTCACACCAATTTTATTTTCTGATTGACAAACCTGAATGAATTGATGCGTTATTGCAACAAAATGATCAGGTGAGGCAACGCAAGTATTAAATCTCTGTGTGTCATGCATCTCAAGAACTGTCTGCGCGCCTTTCTGGGAACAGGTTCAAACACGGATCTGCTCAAACTGGTGGTAAATATTTAAAAATGTGAGAGGTCACAAGTGTGTGAGGCCCATCTGTATGTAATGCGTTATTAGTTTTTATCAGCGGACGTATTGAGTGCATTTATCGGATTGGTGGGGGATAGGTGCATTGATACCCTTGGCTAGGTTACGCCACTGGCTCAGCCATAGGTTTAGATTAATCTGTTCTTGGGGAAGATCCGTTGAAATGCTAACAAACAAGAGTTCTCAGTTTGCTCAATATGCGCGACTAATTCTTCGTTAACCATTATCTAAACAAAGTTTAACCAATGTTATGGGTTCTTAGTACGATTAATCGTTCAGTGGTTTTATTTCGCTCAACACAGTGATGAAAAATTAATATAGTGTTTAAAATTTGTGTTCGGTATAATATTTTTTCTAAAGATGTGCTTAGCGGGTGATAAATAAACTGCAGTAACCTGCAAGGATGCTAAAATTAAAATCATTTACTGGTCGAACAATGCAAATTACAGTGCATATGGATACCTATGTCTACTGGTTCTAAAAGATAACCTTATGAAAAACCAAATTAAACAGTATTAACACTGGAATTTATCCCATGACCTTCCTCGTTCAGAGTTAGAAATTTAGAATTATCGTCAATCTATATATAATTGTGTGTATCTATGTTTGCACTATATTTATCGCTACAATGTAAGTCAATTTTGACGTAGCAATATTAATTCTGTAAACATTCTATAAAAGTTGAGTAAGCTAAATCAAATCTGCAGTATATATATGAGAATTTGAGTTGGGCTGAGAGATTGTGTCTAGGCAACATTATGCACTTAACACAGTCCTGTCCCAATTAAAACGAGATTAGGAACTACTGCATTCTATAGCAATTCTGACTATTTTGTTAATTCAACCTTAGTATAACGTCTAAGTAAACTGGTGCTAGTAGCAGACAATCTTGCCGTATTTCAGTTAGCGTTGTAGACATTAATTAGACTTCCGCATTGGAATTAGCAAAAACGACTATCACGTTCACGGTAAACACCATCAGTCGGTTACAACGAGAAAGCATCAATTAGACGAACAATGATGTATCGAAGTTGGCAGCATTCGATTTCACCGCCAGCCCACCAGCCTGCCTGGCACTACCATTTGTTTCGGCAAACATGAGAGAAATTCAAGATGACGCACATATGACTAGTTTTACAATATTGAAACCTTCAAACGAATATTTTATTAGACACACACATGATTTAGTATTCACTAGGAGTGCTATTTATTATAAAACTCGTCTTACTGAAAGTTTCTATTTGCGTAGTATTATTTGAGGAGATAATTTGTGTCCAAGCCGGTCCGACACAACGCTGTAAATCTTGCTTAACTAGCCTTGCTATAAAATCCTGAGCGGTGGTTCGGTTCAAACAGTTATGACGATAATTCATTATCCGCAAGTAAAATGAAAGCTCACTGTTGTCAATAACCAAATAGCGGATGTATTTATTGTCAGTTACTATAATGCATTCGTCAGGATGAGATGCAAGTTTATTTATTACTTCCACTTGTTTTATTAATTTATAGTCCGTCACATATATGAAAATTCCTGTAACCGGGAAATCATTTTGTTCCTGTTCCACGTTAATTTCAGTGCATTAATTTATAGTCCGTCACATATATGAAAATTCCTGTAACCGGGAAATCATTTTGTTCCTGTTCCACGTTAATTTCAGTGCATTCACATATACCGTAGGCATCAGGAGAATTGACCGGAGCCTTTGGTGTAGTTGTAATGCAATAGTCTTGTAAAATAACGGGTGGCATGTTGTAAAGATGACCCGTGTATTATTTCATTTAAGTCGTATCTCCATTTATTGATTGATTAATTGATATCTGTACTACACAATCCACGGAACAGCGGTTTTAGTATGATGCCAGAATGACATGCCATAATTGAGAAATGTATATGCAGTTTAATTTCTTGAAGCACAATTTACTATGCGCTGCCACTGGGCCATCATCATTTCATCTGGGGGAGCACCCACTCATTGTGGATGTGCGCCTTAGTAATATAACGATAGCTTGTTGAAAAACATTTTATTGCCCTTGTAAACTGGAGGGCACCGATATCAAGGTGAGGCCACCCCCTCACCCGTGGCGATGCTCCTGCGCTGCCCCTTTGTTTACATTCCTCAATATATTAAGTATCGACTTATGACATTGTGTTTACCGCTTAAAGTATCTTACATACTCATAAGATGCAGATGAAATGTTCAGGTTAGGTTCAGGCGAAAAGTAAATGTGCACTTTTGATATGTTGTCGGAAATTTTATAATTCTGTTAAAATCCTTTTAGATAAGATTACATGGGCACTACTACCCAGGTACCATACGTCGGGTACGCGGGTAGGGCGTCGGGTAGCTGGGTATTAGTTATTTTGAATGTACCTAGCATTTATTTTCCGCCGTCTTACCGGAAAATTGTCTTATTAACTTAAGAAATATAGCTAACCCAATAGCAAGATAAGTCGAGTAGAAGTACGCAACATATAGACATTTGAAATTGAAACCTGACAAAATGAAAACCTGGACTTCATATGAATCATGTGTATTAAAATTATTTATCATACACAGGATTCACATGAAGTGCAGGTTCTTATTTTGAACGCCAGGTATTATAGTTTGGACCCAAGGCTTCTTCTGATAAGGACAATAACGAATTTCTATTAATTATGTATAAACTAAAGCCATCAGTGACAGGTATGTGTATGACTTGTAGTAATAAGTAGAGTACTGCGTATTGATAACTTTAATAGGTTTTTCATTGCAAGAATGTAGAAATTAAAACGAGAATGTAACAACAAATTTAGCAGCTAACCATAAAAGTTTAAATTCTAGAACTTTGGGTTTAATGTGAGCAAATAAGTAACAAAAATAACGAACTTATGCCCGATTTTCCATTTTAGAACATTTATATTACAGTCTATCGAACTTAAAAATAACAGTTAGGTCCGGCCCCTAAAGGTGACACTAGCCACTAGATATATATGTACAAAATAGAACGGTTTGTCAAAAGTTTTTAAAACCTTGGAACAACCTGTGCAAATACCGAATCTAAATATTCTACAATTATAGCTTGCGTAACTTTAAACTGCTTGCACGGGTCGGGTGTGACTTGAAAGCCAATTGTGCGACAACTTATAGATCCGCAGGACTAAAAATAAATAAAAACTATAAATGTGTATTCAAAATTTGTTATACACAATCTATGATTTAATTACAAAAATGCTGCATATATTGGTGCGTTTACGTACTTATAAAACCCCAGATGGGCTATATTTTTTAAACACATCAAAACCGTTCAGTTGAATTTTGCGTATTGTGCCGGGCGTTTTTAACCCTAAGCTTTAGTTTAACTTTAACTCGATTTGAGTCAAAATTTGACTCAGTCTGAGTTAAACTTGACGCGCTGTATTCTGGTTTAATGGTTATGTCAAAAGCTTGATAACGTGTTTTCTTCAGCTCATAGTACTGGGATGTAAATTCATAATCTATATCCACATTTAATAATTTTTATGACTGATAAGTCGTAAATAATGTTTACAATAAACGTAATGTAATCGCTCTGATGCTAAAAAGCATATTTCAGTATTATGCTTGAACTACTTACTGCAAGATGTGCCACGAAATTAGACTTAAACGTAGTTTTGATTCGCGGTCTCAAACCCGATCAGGTTTGGCTTTTGCCAATTTAAAACGAGAGTTGATTCAAATCGGCTTGCTAAGGGAAATATTTTAAATCGGTCGATCCCGAATGAGTTTGATCCAAATTATTTGGCGCTTTCAGGCTGTTTGGGTTTTGACAAAGCGTGGTTTGTTCTTAAAGTTTCATCGAAAAAATAGATTAAAACTGTGTAATGCGGCAAGTATTATAAATTTAAGCCATTTCAAAAGTCGGAAACAAACTAGGAACTATGTACGGCAGCTCACTACAAGCCCAATTTGACATGACATTTTTGGTGCAAAATGAAACTGGGCCAAACTTACTCGGGATCGGCCGATTTAAATCGACATTTCTCTGAGCAAGCCGATTTAAATTGACTGGTTTTAAATCACCAAAAGTAAAACCTGATCGAGTTCGACTATCTAAATCAAAACGACTTTTAATTTTAACTAGCTTTGTGGGCACATCTTGCAGTAAGTCCAGCATTAATGGTATTATTTAGATCTATGGTCGACAACGTCAACCCTCTCACAATATTTAAGTCTCATCTTTAACCCCTTCCCGCATGAGTTAATGTGCAGTTCGGATACCAATATTAGTATCAATTATAATATTGCTATAAGTTACAATTACTATCAAATGCTAAGAATTGAGCGAACTTTTAGTTGCGGTCGTATACAGTAAAAGTAAAACAATGCTAGGATGACTTATAATTGGAAATTTTCACGAAGACACGATTTTCTGCGCTTTAAATCATGTAGCGTACCAAGTTTGCTATGAGCTACGGTTGCACCGCGCATGTACCATAAAACAAAATTATAGACGGATATCAAAAATGAAAATAAATTCTTAGTGATAACTAACGATGTCTTATTTGCAAGATCTAGAAAAATTTTATTTGTACATGTCACAGAAAAAAATAACTTAGTTACGATCCCGCCACACTCTTCATGTTGCCAAGTATCGCATTCTGAACATCTGATCCAATGCTTGCCGTCACTGCAGTAAATCCTGTTGCAAACAGGGCAAACATTCGTCAATTCAGGACACAGTTTTTTCGGCTTAAAGTTAGGCTTAAAGTTAGAGTTCCTGAGGTTGGTGCTTTATCTTGATCGGGAATAACCTTTTTCTTCTCCATTCGCGTGAAATTGTTAGTCCCGGTGAGCAATGTCGGGACTTGTTTCCGATTTCCTACAGCATCGGACGACTTTGGGACCGGACCAAAGAGATTCGGCACCAAAACTTGAAATGTGACTTTGTTCAGACCTTCTATTGCCACCACCGTGAGAATTACGGCATATGTTGCCGGATCAGTCGCGACAATTTCCTCGGATTTGTCGTGACAATTTTGTGATCACTTTACAAAAGATACGAAAAGTTGAGCAAAGGCGGTCTCGATTCGGCATTATCTCCACCAGCGAGATCTGACTTGATGTTTAAAAGAAAAAACAGTAACGCAAAAATTCAGTTTTAAAATAAACATCCTCACTAACAAAGCCAGGAACTGGAGACTCCATTCAGTAAATAGTGTAGTGGTTAGATGTTACTAAACTCTAATTACAGCAATAATTCTTTAAAATTTAATGACCCTCACTTTTTAGCAAAACACGTGTGGTGCACTTTAGGGGGTCCAAAAAGTCGTTAAATTTACATGGTGCGCATTAAGGAATTTTGGTGCACATTAGGAAGCTTTCTACTTGTATTTCTTTTTCTTAATTTTTCGTCACTTATTTATTCATATTTTTTTATTTTTATTTCATCGAAATTTAAATTTACAGGGCAACAGGTAGAAAAAGAATTTTCAAAATCCATCAAATGTTTGTCGCAATATTTTTATTTAAAATAACTGTTACACAACATAACCCCGTACTTACCGCTACTGAAAATCGCAACAGTATTCAACCTCTCGTCGTTCAACGCGCAGTAAACAATGAATAATTAAAACGAGAAAATACGACGAAGATCGCAAGATAGATTAAAACATAAGGGTCATGGTGATGTAAAAATCAATGATGTGTAATGAACAGTTATTTTGTGATGTAGCCTGAAATAAATGGGTGGTGCACATTGGGGGGCGGTGCACTTTATGACGATTTACTATACTTATGAGAGCCTCATGAATTTTCAGCGACATATAAGGGTTTTGTTATGAAAATTGAAATTATTTACTTTTTGTCTCTAAATCTATTGTTGTTTGTATGTTGCCGAAGTGATCTCTCGCTTAGCGGTCAGATTACCGTGATATGTTCTTTTGTCAGCATGCAAAGCTAGATCTCTTTTATAGTTTAACTTTAGGTTTGCCACTGTCCATGATCAAATTCATATATACCCTACCTAAATACCATCCGAACTGTAATGCAGTAGTAAATCGGCATGGAGGTACTAAACTCCACGAGCCGGAGGATTTAAAACTGTATTAAAGGAACATGAGTTGCGAATTATCAAAACAAGTACAACACTGTTGCTGTCTCCAGTTTTCTCACCAAATTAAACATATTTATCGATTGCCTGCAGTGCAAAATTTTTTACACACTGCACGAGGAATTAACGCTTCTATGTAATCCTGAACTTGTGCATTTTTATCACGAACACGAACTCACCCTCTGGAATTCGGTGTACAATATTGATGCTGCGCTGAGACCGTTGGATTTAACGACATTGCTTTTGAATATTGATTAGCCATACGAAACTCGAAAATTAATTTTTTCTGATACGAAAAATGCTTTCGCTCCCTTATTTTGCAACCATATCTGAAATCTTGGTATGAAATCAACGGTACGCACCTACTACAGACCACAAGCACAGCAAAAACTTGAGCCTAGTAGAACGAACCGCTCCAAAGCCATTATAACAGCGAAAAATGCACGAATATTGGTTCTAGAATATTGAATCAAAATATTGGTGTTAGATATGGCCTATCGATTCCGTAGGTTGGAAGATCAGGAATATGCTAATGATATGCATCTTATAAATCTCAGCCGACCATCAAAATTTAACCAACCATCCTTAAGCTCATCAAGCAATCATCCTCAAGCCATAGTAGCAACTGCGATACCTACGAGATTTTGAGACAAAATTGGTTATTTTTGCTTTCTTATTCAGTACATAGCTAAAGGTTGCTATCGGCTAGATATTAGGCCTGCCGGTTCAATACCCCAGGTCACCCGTATTGTGAAAATTTTATGAAATGGCATTAGCGGTTACCATGTTATATAGACGGAAACAACAATATTCTACTTGATTTTGGTCTTGATCTGGGATTTTATTGATTTAACCTGGCGCATGGAAGAGCAAACATACAAATAAATACTCTTAATATGTGGCGATGGTCGAACGCACGCAATATATGGTAAAAATTACGGATATCCGCCTATTGGTTCGTGAGTTGTAGTCGTTGTTATCAAAATCTGGTTTAATGCGGTAGCCAAGAAGCAGTATTATATATCTCTAGCAGAAAATTTACAACTATTATACGACTAAGTTTCTAATTTCCAACGTCTTACGGTGTATCTAGCCGTAGTACCTATCGTAATCTGTTAATGATTTCTATGTGACAATTATCTTTGCCTATAGCATCGAAGAACATGTGTATGTGTCCATCATTAAGTTCAGGAACTAGATCGATCAAACCTAAATTTTACCGAACTAAAGTTTAGTATTACTTTGGGCAAACCCAGCTATAATAATAATATATATATATATATATATATATTTTCTATGGTGCCAACAGTGAAAATATATATTTCAATATTATAGTGTATATTTTCTATAATGGCACCTTTCCCTTTCCTGCCTCTGAATTTATCTTCCTATCGTATAGCCGCATAGCTTGGTGTGTGCAAGGAATCTGACTTTCAGTGGTTCGTCATTTTGCTTGGGCACAATGTGCATGTCAGTGCTCTCTATCGTACGGTAGGCTAAAGGAAACAATTTCTTTTAGCTCGATGGCATTGCAATCTAAAAGTCTTATTTACAAATTTGGGTACCAAATTTGAATGTCGAAGGTATGTAAATTTGAGTAGATATAAAGGCTTATAACCACCAAATTTTTATTGTCGGGTAACCAGGTACCCAGGTACTTAGGTAGTTAATCGGGTACCCGGGTAGCGGTTTGCCTAATTAAGGTAGCTTCCACGACTTCAACAGTTTTTAAGGCTGTTGTTAATGGAATTTCGCAATATGTTGTTAATAAAAATCTATTGTAATTTGTGTACTGTGATAGTCATAATTTACGTACCGGCTGCAGACCAAATATTATTTTAACTTCTGTATGATCGGAATTCTTGCATATTTTGGTTTGTGTTTTATTTGTTGCTTGTTATTTTTTCTTTGCCTTCGTATTTTCGTTCCAGCTAGGCTTTATGACGATTTCTTGAGAAGAAGATGACACTCTTCCAAATCATCATCTTGCCATAGTGTCACCCTTCTCACGAAATCATAATAAACTGATGCTTTCAGCTATTAAAAAATATTTTAGTAGTTATGGGTATTAAATTATTTGCAAAAATTTTATGTTTATAGCTAATATGGTTTTATTGAAACTTTACGGTGTGTAATATTAACACGCTCGCCGCTACAAGCTAATGGAAGTATTTCATTAATAATAAGATATATTTCATCACTTATTTGGGATGTTTAAGCGGTGTTAATCGGCGAATATATTATACAACAGATATCACGTTAATCCACAACAATTCAGCTTCACTTTATGTTGATGGCAAATTGTGAATTGAATCAACGCAGCTGTTTCCAAGACAGATTGCAACTATGGAGTCACCCTGTCATCGTAACAGTAATGGATCAGCCACAGTCAACTCCGCTCAATCGTCTGCAAAAGTCAAAGCCAAAAATTGCTCCTAAGCCATGCATACTAACGCCCCAGGCAACAATTTTATCCAACTGCTATAGTGCCAGCGAGGAAATAAATGATGCTAGTATTTCAAATAATAATAATTTGAATAATATCCACAATAATTCCAGTATCTTGAACGGGCTAACTGTTGACAAAAATTCAAGTTACCATCGCTATATTTTTGAAGAAAAATTACCGAATGTGAAACAAAATGTTGCCGATGTGGAAACCGGAAACGATAAAGCTGAGCTGGTCAACAGTGACCCTAAATCTAAGTGAGTTTTTGCTGTCTATATAATTCTGGTTCTACTATATTTAGGTACGCTTTTTCTTTTACACCTGGTGTTGCCAAAACTTTTACGGGCAATTAGTATATTTTTACGAATAGAGAAATTTTCCCGAAATTTGAAATTGGAAATAATTACTATCGCTATTATAAAATGTAGAAGGGCGTCGGCCATTGGAACTTTAAACGACAGTAAAACTGGTCTTTAATATTAATAAATATTGATGAAAAGAAAATGTAAAACCGAAAAAGAATACGATATCATTCTAGCTATGTAACAAAGTAGTAGAGGTATGCCTTAAATGCCAGTGACAATTATAAATTTTAAAAGCACCATGTATAAAGTAAACCATCAGCCGCATAGACACAGCCAAAAGTAGTAAAAGGCAAAACTATGGACCATATCCTTGTCTCAAAATACTGTAATGCTTTATTCTTGTTTCTGCAAAAATGCTGGTTTGATACAAAAATAGTGTATTTTGCGAATTAGTCCACTAATGACCAACGATAGTTTGGAATATTATATAATATATATAATAAAATAATTTTTTTCGTGTTTGTAGAATTTAATTTTTACAGGGATATTAAAACTAGGCAAAACGAGTCAATTGCTAACTTGAAATACCATGGTACATGCAAGGTTTCCCGCTTTACCGAACTAGCAATTAAAATTTGTGTTTACATATGTCCAACATTGCTATAAATTTTCCGACACCCAACCCAAAGCTCGTTATTATGTTCAACAATTATTCTGGTGATTTCGTTTGTTTGATTTGATATGGGTTGTGTATTTTTTAGACAGCGGGAAGCAAATATTGCCAATTATCTACATATATTATTGGTAAGTATACCTATAATGATTAGAAAACCACCAGATGTTCATGTTTGCGAGCTTGGAACCATAGTTGTTGGCAGAAAAATTCGATATAGAGGAACCTAGCGAAATTGCAGATGTTAGTTTTTTTTATTTTTAAACCTATTTTTTACTCCCAAGTTAGTAATTATTCATGTTTTATTAGCTTCATAAAACGAATTTAATATCAATATTCATACATATATACATATGTTGAAGCAAATTTTATATCAATGTAAGTATTAAAGTAAACGATGTGTATAAGTTACATTTCTGTCTTCGCAGTATTAAATATTATACGCTTGCGGCAAAAAATACTATTTGAAAAGTATAAATTCTGGGGTTTTGTCATTCTCATTTTGTGACTGAAAATTTTTTCACTCAACTGGAACTGTTGTCACATCATTTGACTTTAGTTTTGATTTGCCAATATATATACATGCATTACTTTTTGTAACTAATAGCTATTGGCGTAAAATAGTGAGAAAACTTAATAATTTTATTGTCATATGTGTTTTATAATATTTATCAAAATTTCTCAAAGAGTCACATAATATTAACTAAAATAGTTTACATTAACCACAATGGAATTGTGGTTAGATAATGTCATAATCCAGTAGTTCACGGTCACAGACAAGATATTTACTTCGGCTCTGCATTTGGTTGCAACCATTTCGCATGGACGTATAGCCTAAGAAATAATGTTGCAGATGATGTGGTTATTAAAGGTTTTAAGACAGTTTGAATGAGGACGGCTAGACAATGGTTAGGAGCCGTATTAATTATATCGCAAGTTTTGCTGTATACATATTTTCAGTCAAAAATATTAAGTTGATTTCAAGCAATTCGAGAATTGTAATAATATATATGATACAATGGCTTGTGCTTATAGTGAATGAGATTGTAGTCAAAATGCCATTGCAGTACGTTTGGTCCAGGAAAAATTGTGTATTCAAAAAATAAATGTGGACATTTTAAAAATCTGGGATTATGACAAGTTTTTTCGCCAGTGTATCAAGTCAAGTTTTCCTTTCCGTAGCGCAATCGTACAAGGTTTGTCGTCTAAGCTAAAGGCTAAACCAATCAAAAGATGTCACATTGGCACCAACCCTACCAAATTTGTTTGTGGTGAAAACATTAAATAAATAAAACGACAATCGATAGTATCGTGATAAATATAAATGTTGATTTCAATCTACTTCACCAAAATGGTGCACTCGATTACAGATTTAGCTCTTTCCACAATGACCAGAGTCAGTAATGGCAAGCTGGAATAGATAAAATATGACAGGATTTGTTATATTTGATAAGATTTGTAAAAATTTTGAAAATTGTTTATCCCAGTTTAACAAATTAGTCATGTATTTAACAATACATTTTTATTAACGTTTAATACCACTTTTTTATATAAAAGTGCGTAGTAACTCGGAATATGGTGATAAAATTAAATATTTCGTGTCGAATTTTATATTTTATTGGCTGCTATGTAAATTACGTTTGAAATATACGGGATATATATATTAAATAGAAATTTATTCAGTATAAATAAAATAATAACTGAGGAAAATTTGGCTGATTCACTTTAATTTGGTCCATATTACAGCTCAATTTAACAGATTTACTTGACTATTATATCAAACGTCCTAGCTCTTTCTATTGCTTAAGTTTCGATTACGATACTTCTTTCATTTAGCGAACTGGAATCTCTTTTGCAAAATTTCTTCTATATTCAATGTTGTGCTAAAATTTTTGTAGCGTCTCTTATAAGTTTAGATTGCTACATAGAGTTTTATAGCTATAATATTTTCATGTTCTATAATTTTCCGACTAACACAGACTTAAAGAACGAAAAACTGTTTTGATGAAAATTTCAAAATATAATTGACAAAACTTTAAAAAATACATCGGATCGGATGCAGTGTGTACACGGCCTTATGGTAAAAGCACAAGAGTTGGTTGGAATTGCTGAAATAGCGATAGATGAGTTTGTCATACAAGTTATCCTTAGTTCCGAATTCAGATTAAATTTGAAATTGCTATATTGATCCTACGTTGGCTGTTCATTAAAATGTAGCTATTCACTAACTTTAATATTTTCTACTGTGGTATATATTCTGTGTGACATGGATGTTTATAAATTTCTATGCCATAACTATCACCGCAAGACCGAGCTGAAACAATAATCTGACAGACCATGCTGCATGTATAACTTTATCAACACGTTTGTCGCACAGTAAAATAAGATTTGTCCTTTTGCGTACAAGGACTTTTGAACCCATAAGAATTTCGAACCATCTACTGATCCATTGTTTATTACACAAATCCGACTTACTCTTTTATGTTAAATCGACGGAGTGTTTGTTGGCCCGCGGATTAAATTTGATGAATTTTCCCAGCAGCGACGAATGTGTTGATTTTACATATTTGTCGCTAATTTTCAATATGTACTCCCTCACCGTTTGAAAACAACTGTTATAGAAAAGCATGCAGGCACATGGGAGCGATTGTGAAACCGGAGCAAACTCAGATAGAATCCTGTAAAAAAGCGTATTTGCGAAAGCATATTTAGGCATTACTAATCTGTCCATAGAAACTGTAAGCATTTTTAAGTTGAGAGCAGAACTTACCCGTTTGACCCTGGTTGTTGAGAGATTTATTGTATATATCTAATCTGACTAACTGGATATTTGACTACTTTTAGGTTGTCTTGGAATTAATTTGCATGCTGTGTGTCCAAGAAATATGACCTTGTGTATAGCACAGAATTTTTTAAAGAGCTCGAACAACTTCCAGGTCGTACTATGTTTGCCGTACTGTTGCTACCGTAATACCTACAGTGTGCTACCGGCCGTCAACGTTTTTAGTTTGCTTTTCAAATCTATAATGTCCCTATTGATATGCTCATATCGTGAGAACAACTGTCTGTAAGTAAAAACGTTTGCGCCAAAATGTCAGAGTGCCCATTGCTTAAGCGTCCTGCGAATAAATGTCCGTACGCAAAAATTCTCTGTAAGAAAACTGTCCATCAGCGCAATAAAAATTTTTATATGACGGTATTGATATAACGTTCTTGATAGTCTATGGATCGCAGCTGAAACATTAATAATGTCCCAAAAAACCACCAAACTTTGCTTTTAAAATTACACTTCCGCAAAAGACCGCTGAAATAACCGAAACGTTAGCCCTTGTTAACTGGTTTCATCTTCAAGACTATATGATATTAATGGTTCCAATGATGACCTTGACCAAATTCTTTTGTTGGTAACAAAAACCAACTTTGTTTTGTGAGCTCAATTTGTCAACCAAAGCGCTAACGTGTCCAATAATACGCTTGGAATCATTATTTTCTCTTGTTTTCCACTTGTCAATTTTAATGGTACTAACAGATGGCGGTTGTGAACATTTTTGTATTCGCATGCCGCTCTATTCTCTAGGCCGTGCTAAGTGTATAACACACACAAACGAGTGCGTGTATGTTTATATTTGCGAATTGTTCAGTTTTATCACGTCGGTTTGAGTATATCTGAACAAGAAACATTTTAAAAATACATCACTTGCCACGTAGAAAAATGTATCGCAATTAGCACATAATACGAACACATTCAGTTGCATACGTCCGTTTGGATCCAATCACTGCAAAGAAATGTATTACACCGACATAATAATAGTATCATAATGTAGAAAGTCAGTCATGAAATATCGCACATTACTGACGCATCGAAGTGTATAAGTAAGCGAGGTATCCGCAAACTAATAGACCTATTTCATGTAGCTTTACCAGGTCTTTCTAATGATATATAACAAGTTTTTCAGCTACTTCCCAATCTGGAGTCTATAAGCTTATAGTTGGCGCCAAATTTCATATTTGGTGAAAAGTCGTAGGAAATGCACCTAAATGCGTGTTTTTTGTTGCTTTTAGTGTCTCATATGGGTTTTCTAGGCAGATAAACGCATTGCAAGAGTTAAAAATATTGTTGGGCAAATATTTTTTACACTTCTGGTTCATTATTGGCATAAAAAATGACGTTTTCGAAATTTTTGGTGACAAGTCGTGGGAAAGCACCTGAATGTGTGTTTATTGTTGGTTTTAGTGTGGGATGTGAGGTGTTCTGGGCAGATAAACTCATTGCAAGTGTTAAAAATATTGCTGAGTAAATATTTTTTACACTTCTGGTTCATACTTGGCATAAAAAATGACGTTTTCGAAATTTTTGGTGACAAGTTGTGGGAAAAGCACCTAAATCTGTGTTTATTGTTTGTTTTAGTGCCGGATATGGGTTTTCTGGGCCGACAAGCTCATTGCGAGTGTCAAGAATATTGTGTGGCAAATATTTTTCACACTTCTGCTTATACTTGGTATGAAAAATGAGATTTTTCTCAAGTGTCGGTTTGAATTCTAAAACGTTCTTTTCAGGGTCAATTTTGGGTTTTATTGAATTATTAAATTGTTAGTTCATTGTTTTTGTACTCGTTGTATGATGTTTTGTCTACTGCATACGTTGGCTATCAAAAGAGGCGGGCGTAACTATGACTCATCCATCACGGTTTATATAATGCTGCACCTGCGCACTGTGTGTAGGCTTTGTTTGTGTATGTGTTCTACAACAGACTTCGGGGGATTGTTCTCACCACTCGAATTCTGGCTCGCAAGCGAGCTTCACTAGTTACTATTAGTGACGTAGCCAGGATTACTGTGGGAGGGACAATTCATTTACTGCAGACACATGCTTTGGCAAAATTTATCGCTGCATTGAATTCCGGGTATTTGTATTAGTGCGCGTGTACAGACAGATAGTTTTTAAATTTTTTTTAGAAAAAAACTCAAAATACAAGAAATACTTGCGCGCCTAAAGAGCTAATTTTCTTATTTCCAGAAAGTTTCTTCCACAAAATGTCATCGGTTGGTGATACAGCTTCCCCATCGCTCAAGCTGCATCAGTAAATAGCTGTAGTGAGATCGATTGCATTCGGCATTTGTGTGAGTTTGCGTGCATTCAGATATCGAACTATGAACTGTATCGGCACTTCTGTACAAAATATTTTTAGATTTCTTCTCGACTTCCAGGTCTTCATTCCTCAGGAAGGGATACTTGGCGAAATACATCGGTATCAATCAGTCTACAAGCTTTTCAAAAATAGAAAAAGAATAGTTAATATTTATGTTAAACTTGTTTGTACGGCCTTGGCACAAACCAACCGGATGGTTTTCGCTGAAGTTGTTAATTTCGAGAAACATAATATCTAAAAGCACGAAGCTCTGCTAGATTATGCATCGTTGAGAGGGCTTACCTTACTTCATTGATATATAGATAGTTCGAATTTTGTCGTCGGTAAAATTCAAAACTATTTGGTACCTTGCTATCTCGAACCGTCAGTGTTAATGGTGTTGTGTGAGCATAGCAGATGTTTGCAAAAATTTGGTTTTAGGTCTATAAATTCCAAGATTTTAAAATTAAGTTTCTCCATTTTCTGTGAGAACTTCATGACATACTGCATTGGACAAGCAGTTCATGCACTGATACGCGCTCTAGCGAGAGGGCTATACGATGCGGACGGTCTTTCCTAGAATTTACTATTCCGAAAATAATCATTTAGATACAGCGGAAATTTTGGCACCATTCGACTTAGCTCCAGGAGGCAGTTTAGAAAATATCCATTTCGCCAATAAGTATGACATAATTTTTTCGATTTTTTTGCTCCCAGTAAATCCCCTTTCGGTGCCCAAAATTTTCGAATAAGTGCTCTCTATTAACATATAATCGTTCGAACCGCATTGACGAGCTGAGTGGAATCGTGATCTGATTATATCGTTTCACTAGTTAACGACTTACATATAGGCTAAGGTTCAGGCTTAGCCTAGGATTTCACGTTAATGGCGATAACTCCTTATTGCGTCAAGCGCAAGGACAAACAAATATTTCAAGTAATACAGCAAGTAAACGGCCCTCAAGCAAAAAATTAACAGTAGTTGTCTGAGTGAGATCGTTTAACAACTATGCCTGCGGGATTTCACGGAACGCACCAGCATTCCTGGTGCCCCATAATTATTAACAAATATTGGATTAGCAAAGTAGCCAGTTCTCATTATTTCCAAAACGTCATGTAGCAAGAAGACAGATAGTCATGTTTTTATTCGATATTGAAAGCTTTTGATTCGACAAGCTTTCACACAGCTAAATTTTACTCAAACCATTGACCAACTGGTTGCTTTTGTCTGCCTTGATATTGAATGCGTGCCAGATTTGATTATATTAAGATACGACCATTTCGTGTTAAAATGAGTTAAGCAATTTATCAATCTACTTATGACTGCTAATTAGTGGTACTTGGCACCAAAGAAACGGACAGGATTAATAAAGCGAACTCAGCTATGTATATAATAATTTACTCATATAATAACATGAGTGTAATTGTGGCTTCTAAGATCTGGTTCTTAAAGAGATATAAACAAGGAACAGCCAATTACAAGATCGATAAAGGGACCTTGTCCGAATAAAATGTAAAAGACTGGGAATCATTCTGAATGCTAGATAGCAATCGGGGAATGAATCCAAATGTATAATAGGTTGTGGATAGAGTGTTATGCTTCGTTTAAATTAAGGGTGAATTGATAGCCTTGCATTCGTTTGTGTTACGGCAAAACTTAAATATTGTTTTCAATTTTGTACCCTCCCTCATCCAAATTAAAATACGCATTATTTATTTTAATATTTTCGAGGATTTGTTTCTCAGATCACAAATGCTATAATTGTGACTATACTACAGGATCGAGATTTAACCCATATTTCAGTGTTTTCTTCCAACTAGAATTTTTCCAATAGATTCGTCAAAGCACAAACACGTTGATTTACGAAAAATCTTAGTAGACTTCAAGCTTTAGTTAGAGAAATTTGATCTCTTATTGACAAACCCTGTATTATTATGCTTTGCGTTATTCCAGCCTGTCGCGAGGGGCCGCTGCAGTGACCAATTCTCAGGTTCGACATCGCGCAGACTGTTTCGGATTATGTTTGGTTTGGTTCACATGCTCCATTTTATGGCATTGCTTATCGTATCCCGAATACACGATTATTTTTAGGCTGTTACCGGTTTTGATTTTATTACATAGGTTAATTTATGTATGATATTATATAATGATATGTCCACCATAATCAAGGGTATCGCTACGGAGGCGCCGGGCCCCCGTGCCCCGCAGTTTTCGATAGGGTCCCCCAGCTTAGAACTGCAGAAAAATTCTATTTAACCTGCAATCGTTAAATTATTATGTTGAGTTGACCCCACAGTGCGCGGGTGCCTCCCTAGTCAAAATTTACTGGCTATATTGCTGGCTATAATTGCCGTAATTTAGTGCAGAAATCGGACGGTTATAGTTATCTGACTTTATCAGTTTGGCAACAAAAATCAGCCATACGTCTGGGTGGTGTCTTCCTTTTGTATCATGCATCATTTGTGTTGCTATATATCATCGTTAGCTGTAATATAGGAGCACAAATATCAGCAGAACGTGGCTGTTTGTGCAGAGTAATAGAGGTGACAAAGAACCATATTTTCGGGATCTGGCTCCGCTAGGCCCTTTTTGAATTATGTCCTGCTGCGCAGAAAGATTTTGGGCTCCGGCTTGGCTTGGCTCTTCATGAACCATGTCCGGCTGCGCTTGACTTGACTTTTCCGGTAAAGAGCCATACTCGGCTCGGAATTAGGCAACTAATAACAGTAGATTGCGATTTAGTAATACTATGCAGTATATATAATGTAATTATAAACCCCAAAATGAACTATATACATAGCTGTTGGCAGAGCGAAGCAATTCTCTTGCTGTTTGCAGCTGTTATAAATTATGTTTTTGTTTTGGAAGACTCCTGAGGGTAAGCAATTTCCCGAGCGATGTAAACAAAATCCATGTCATGTTCTTTGTATATATAACAGTTTTAGTTCTCATTTAATTGCTAATGGTTCTCCGAATGTAATTGTTTCTACCAAGATCTCCGACTGCACTTGAAAACATCCCATGATACGTTTTGCGTGAACTTCAGTATTTGTATTTTATATTTATTGTCCAAATTTATATATAGGTAAGAACCGCGAAAGGAGCAGATTTCAAAAGTATAAAAAATATGCGCATATCACTCTGCTTGGCTGCTTGTGCTAAATGCCCAGTAAATATAAATATAATGAGTTATAACATCCGTATGTATCCCGATAATAGCAACAACGTTGTTTGATATTAAGACTGCTACCGCCGAATAACAGCACTAACTCTGGCACAGTGCTATGTAACTTTAAAAGTTGGAGGACGAATAATATGCAAAGGTCCGCTATACATTGTTTTAGCCGTTTTCTAAACCATTAGTAAACAACAATTTGTATTCGTCATATCATTTCCGAGCAAAGTTGCTACTTTATTGGCGAAACAACTTTTAGCGCTAAACATAACTTCATTACCTATTTAAGTTTTTCTTCTAAAACACTAATTCTTGCGCCTATCAATGGCAAATTTCCTTTTCCCGCCGCACATAATTGACTAGTTATAATAGTAAGCACTCAGAGTCTTTCAGTCAGTCATTCCAGTCAGCCTTTAGTCGTTTTCTCTTAAGAGAGAACGAATAGAAAATAGAAATGGACACCGCGCGCTCAGCATACGGCGAGTACTTGTATTGTGCGTCTTTCCTCGCTTTGTCTATATAATGGCCGTATTAGTTTTGGCGGTAGTTGTTTCTGCAAAGCTTACCAACCCTATCGAGGCAACAGTTTTACCGTTACGGCAAACCAACTAAATAAAAGTTGGGTAATACGAGAACTGCGCTGCGGAAACCCTGAAACTATATATATATCGATATTTGCTTTTTTAGCACACCACAATTTCATGAGCGATAGTGACAAAAGTAATATGATTGATTATTTGGTGAAAGCTCTTTTATAATGTTCGCCCTTTGGTGGGGGAGTGGTTTATAATAGTTTGTTACTTTCAATGCTTGTTCTACACATTTTAGAAATGTTTGTTTTCACGCTTTTGTGGCACATAAAACATGGTTCGTTGTTGTGATAAATGGCACTCGAAGGAGATGAAATATTGTAAGCACTATTCTCACACGGATTCAATTATTCAAGCTGGCCAAGAACAGTATGAAAATAAATATGGCCGCTGTTAGCCAGAATGGTGATTTTTTCGCTCATTTATTATCGCTAAAGCATTGAGCCATACCAGCGTTCAGGTCAACGCCTTTATATTTTTAAAACGAACAGACGTGTGAATTGAATCAATTTACAAATGTATAAGTTAAGGCTGTAGAAAGCTAAACATTGATAAATATGAATACATTAATAGTAAAAATTAATTCATATGTACTTAAACTTTAAAATGAACTAAATCTCAAAACACTATGTCCACAAAGCGACTCCCTCATATTTCTATCTTGTAGTCGTCATCAAACAACAATATTATGTAAGGTTGCAAAAATACAACAGTAGGCGCGTCGTTCCAATTGACATTGATTTCTCGATTCTCTACTAGTATAAATTTCAAATTCGAACCCTACTTGTTCACCGTCAGAACCATAACTATTGACAGACGTATAGCTGCAATAACTTATTGCTAATTTTATCGTAATTAGTCAATCAAATGTTTTGTTAATAAATGAATTAGCGATATGGTTCTAAACGACTGATTTAATATTTCGCTTGCAATATGTAACGTAATTTTCTTTACTGAACACATTTGGTTATAGTATACATATATAAACCGCTGTAGCATTGTCACTACTATTGCTACAACCAAGAGTGAATCAGGGAAGAGTATAATTATTTCCAGGACCTAGAACTCTAACAGAAACCTGTGTTTGATAATACAGACGTTTTCGGCTCCATCCACTCATGTCTGAATAGTCGACCCCCTCGGTTCATTGGCAGCTCGGACCGCCCTCATTTTGCGGGAGTGGGGAGTGGACTGGAGCGGTGGGGGTAGGTCAGATATCCAGCTTTGTCAAGAGGCTGTTTGAAGATTTATGAAATTTGCAAAATTTTCATCCCATCTCCACAAATCTAGGGGGTATTCGAGCTACACGCCACAAATCGTGGGGTGTCGTACATAAAAGAAATGGGTGGTACTGCTGAAAACGCGCAAGTATTACACTCTTCCCTAAAGCACTCTTGCTACTATTGAGTAATCATCATATCCACGCGGTTGCAACACGGCGCACGCATTATCATCCATTTTTGAAGATCGTTGGTTTTTTGGATGGTTTATAGCACTATAACAGCATTGTATGTTTTCAGTTCGCATTACTATATACAAGCTAACCAGTTAATCCGCAGCTTATTGAACTAAGTTGTTGGTGGAGCTTTATGTTTAGCTAAGACCACATGCGTAGAATTATATTTTTAATAGTCTTAAACTACCTTTTGCTAGCTTGATATTAACATTTTTATCTTTCAGAGATAATGATCGCTGGCTGTATTCGGTTTTGAGCAGAGTCACATGCATGCTTAAAGCTCGAATCACACGGAGGATAGACGGTACTCCTGGGAGAGGTCTTCCGCAGGGGTATCTGCCAGGTAGCGCGTGGGGGGCTGGTTTTCAGGCGGGGAATATATTTTTAAACTTTTGGGAATCAAAATTTTTCATATATTTTGCCTATTGTTCACGATTTTTTGCCAATGTTGCCCCGATTTTTGCCAACTTCGTTGAATTTTTGCTAATTTACCCCTACCTGTTGCATATTTTTGACAAATTGTTCACTCCATCCAGCGCGGGTGGCGGGGGAGGAGGTGCGGAGCCTCAGGACATCAAGACTGCCTCCGAGGGAGGACCCGGCGAGGCACCGAAAAAAAAAGGCTCGAGCCTCACGGGCAGGAGGGTTGATCCATGTCCCTTATGAGCATGTGTGTTATAGGTCTAAGTATGTTGTGATATCCGACATTATTTGCAACAGTCAAATTCTATTGACAAATGCGGCAAGCTTTACCGCCAACAACAGACTGAGTATACAAACATTTGTGGGTGATGCAAGATAAAGTTTGCGATAAATAAGTATCCTTGAAAGGCTTAACGGTATGGGTATAGTTGGAAAAAAGTAGCAGACCGATTAAGATGGCAGCGTCTCAGTTTGATCTAAGCTTAGTCCAAGCCTTACATAAGGCCTGCGCATTGGCTAAGTGTTAGCTGGTACAGTGCCACACACTTGCGCTATTAATTGATAACCGCTAAATTATTTCTACTTCTTGAGAGTCTTTGACCGAATTAGCCACAGGATAATTTTGTGGCATCCCTACGTTTTATGGTGAACAATTTATGCACTGGACTATTTACCGGCGTGACAAGAAGGGGGCCTTCCCAGAATTTTTTGTCATGGATGATAAATACTTTTAGTTAATTTATATATAATAAAATAGATACTAATATTTAGTAGACCTTCTCCGGGTTTTCCGATCCCTCAACTTGTGAAAATCTTGGTACCAGTGGTGTTTTATGCGAACCGAACATAAAGAATGGTAAAATATTCATCATTTGATTTCAAAACCTTTGGATAACTGGGCTTATTTTTTAGCTTCTTCCATTGCTAAAGTCAAATTGCTATAAAGGTATGACATTGTCCAATGTCGGTTTGTTTTACGGAAAACTTATGCTTTTGAACATTTTGTATCGATATCTGTTCACTAGCCTTAAGAAACAGCCGAATTTTCAAGCTCTTGCTCGGGTCTTCGTGAACCATGTTCGGCTCGGCTTAGCTCTATCGATGGAAAGCCAGGTTCAGGCTTCCATCAATAGAAGGTTCGGCTTATAGGCTACTATTAATAAAAGTTCGCGATTTAATATCATAAATTAGAGAAAACGAAATATACAAAGCCAACAAATGACCAATATTTACGGTTAGTTTCACAACTTTTGAGGGCTGTACCGAAGCACGTGTTCTTGCTGCTCGCGGACTACTGTACGTTACTATTACATCAGTTGTTATAATAATTATGTTCGTTATTTTTGAAAAGAACTTTTAAGAGCTGACTACGTCTTTTCCAGACATACTAGGCTCGTCTGTCAGGGGCAGCTCTTAAATTCTGGTTCCGCTCGGCTCCTCAGGACATCATGACCGGCTCGGAGTGGTTCTGTACAAGAGCTAAGCCGGTGTAGCATCTAAATTCTCACCTCTACCATAGATACGTGCAGCATTCTATACGCTGATATACCTTTGTACCACTAAACACAACAAACACTGTAAATCATTGTGACCTATGAATATGCACATCAACCACAAGCTATATATATGTTAAAAATATAGAATGAATGCAAATTTCATTGTTACTTTTAACCTATAGTTGTTATCGTGCAATGCCAGGCAATAAAATATTTAATTAATTTAAAAATATTGAAACACGTATAGTTATATCGATCGCCGTGCCGCCTACTATGTATTATTTTTGATGTTTAATTTGATATTTTGACAAATTTTATACGTCAAATAGCGGTCAACTTCGCAAAAGGTAATTTTATCTAACATGAAGTTATTACTGGATTGATGCATATTCGCAATTTTTTTTATATATATATTTGACGAGTGATAGAAAGTAATGGTGCACCTGTATTTGCACTATATACAATAATTTGCTGGCCATATTCTCACAAATCCGAGATGAATTGTATATATATACATGAAGATTTTGGTCCTTTAGGATCCAATGACATTTCAATTTCTAATTTTCCAATTCTTCAGAGCGTGTGATTTAAAAATAAACATTACAGTATCCGGTGATCGAAGGCTACAACGTCGCAGTTAACGCTTTTTGTCAGAACAATAGTTTTCGAGGTATCAAACTAAAGATTAACAAGCTTGTGTGGCAAAATGTCGTCCAGATATATATAATAAGCACTCCCGAAATGTGTGTCTAACTCTGATGTAGATCGTTTTTCCTACTCCAGATATATTGATCCGAGAAATTCAATATTAAAAGTACTTTCTGCTTTTTCGTTATATTAGACACGGCTATATATATACTATTTTGATACAAACTCATACACGAATTAATAAAGTAAAATCCCCCAACTTTAACGAAACATTTGGGAACAGAATAGTGCTCAAATTGGGCTGCATCTCTACATTTTGTAGAAAATTTGACGCTGTTTTCAAAAATCGAGGCTCTCTGATTTTCCAGCGAAAAGTTACGTCCTCTTAAAGACCTTGAAATATTGAAAATCCCGTATTTAGTAATTGCAAACACGTATTTTTGTTCTACGCAGCACGTTCTTTTTACATACTACTAAAATGTTCATGTAGCAGCTAAGAAAATAAACAGTAAACCGGCGTTTTCTAAAAATACTCTAAAACGTGAAATTCAAAAAATTTGACTTCTCAGTTTCTTCCTTGTGCTGAGAATGAACGATGATCTCGTTGGGCTGTTTAGCCCTTTAAACATGTTGTTTTCATTGTCTTAAGCGTTTATTCTTTTGGGATGCTGAGAGGTCTACGGCGCTAAGTTTTAGCAACAAAAATTGCTAAATGTTGATATTTTTAAATTTAGTTGTACCTAGATGGCTGAAATAAATTATTATAGGGTTTTGAGGATGCTGAATACGATAAAAGCAGTTGTATTTGCCTATTATACATCCATTATACTAATGTTTAAAGGACAATATAGAATGTGTAAAATTGAACGTTGTGATTTGTTCATTTTTAAGGTTTCAGTTTTATTGGGCATTTTGCCTATTATACATCCATTATACTAATGTTTAAAGGACAATATAGAATGTGTAATATTGAACGTTGTGATTTGTTCTTCAGTTTTATTGGGCATTTTGTAAAGAATATAGGTATTTCAATTTCTTAAGGCATTGATGCAGCTAGCTTGAAATTTTTTGTCCAGAGGGGTATAGTTCAATTTCCTTTTAAACTGTTCTTTTAATGATGATCACAAATTCTCAGTAAAGCGTCTTTATAATAATAGTTGATTTGTTGATTAATAATTTGTTCGATGGACCTTCGTGTCAGGCACTTAGCCAGAATTCTATTTTTGTGGGAGCAAGCCCAATTTAGGGGTTGCAAAGTTTTTTTTATATCTATAAAATGTTCTTTTATATAAAATGTACACAGCCTTTGCATAAGCAAACAATAAGAGATAATATCTCCATTAAAACAATATATATCCATAGCAAAAAATTTATTAAATTTTCTCAGTTATAGCTGTTTATCACCAATTAAAAATCCACTCCGTAAATCCACAGCGTATGTATATCAAGTTTTTTCTCAGGGGTGCGAAGACAGTCTCAGGGATGCATCACCACCTCGCACCCCCTGGCTATGTGCCTGCAAGATTAGAGTATTTTGTAAATGTTACTATTTATTAGACACAGCAGGACCACATCTCATGACAGTTTACGAAACGAGGACTCTGGTCGTACTAGTTTTTCTTAATTCATCGTATTTTTAAAAACAAGTTGTTTTACTAGTTCCAATCCTAATCAGAGAAAGTTTTTACAATAGCCAAGAGTTTATGCTAAAAAGTTTGCAGAAGCTTGTAAATAATCAAGTGTTTACTTGATTTTAAGGCTGAAAAACGACTACATTACTGTGTAAGTAGATGGAGTAATGACCGAGAGTCATTATTTTACAATTTGTTACTGTTGGCTAGCTATTTATAGTTGTGACGCTATTCATGGACGTGCGCAAGATTTACATTTGGTGGGAGTGGACAATTCGGAGTTTATATTTGGTGGTGGTGGGGATTTGTTGATTTCGAAATTTAGTCCACGTCATGAGCTAAACTTCGAAACTCCTAGTGGGTCCATGGCCCGGTGGCGCTTTTTGGGTTTTCATGAGGTTATTTCGATTATCCCCATCTATTATATATCTGTCTCATTCGATGCTAAAACGTTATTAACTTCACATTTAAGTCTAGTTTTTTTATGAAGTTAACTGTTGGAATCATATAAAATACCCTAAGTTTGTGGTAGTCAGGTCAGTATTGAACAATTACGTGGTTTGTAAGTTCAAGCTTGTGATTTGCATCAAACCTTGAAATTATAGCTTCATTTTTGGGCTTGGACTGCTCTAGACTTTTGATTAATAAATCTTTAGGTGGCACACAAATGATCCTGAATAAGCGAAATGGTTAACTGCAATTTGTAAAACGCAAAAGCGACCATGTTGGAAGCTCAAACATGTTCTAGAGCACACTATACTAAATAGGCACCTAAATGCTTAATTTATAGTTTCTTATAAATAGTTCGGTCATTGCAAATTTGAAACTAAATCATTGATATATCCCATAACAAATTTTACGCTGCAAAATCAAGCTGTATGCTTTGTGGGCGTAAAAGGTTGCAAGATGCCATTAGCTGTACCTATGCTGTGACTTTGATATTCTGCTTGGTACCGGCAGTAATTATGGCAGTCTACTGCTTAAGGACTCCGCCTACTGGTTACCTTAAGAATAAATGCATCATCTTCGATGAAATTTAGAGAGCTGTATAGCACAAAACCAATGTTATGGTTTAATACTTCCGTAGAAAGTTGTTACATGACGAAATTCTTGAACCTACCATTTATTACTATTTACGATGAACTTGACAAATTTATGTTAACGTCATTCAGCTATTTAATATCAATATAAAGGAACCTTTAAAACTCGGCATGAAGAAATATCATAGATTCGAAATTTCTTGCAAATATTGTTTCGGAATTTCATTAGTTATGTACAATTAATGACTATATATATTCTTATAAATCGCGCATCAACCGATCAACTCAGCTTTATATAAACTTAAATATATTTATTAAATGTTTTTTCTATTTATTTATTTGCTATTTTTTATTTCAAACAATGTGATATAACCAAAAATGCATAAACTTTGAATATAAGCGAAAATGAACGAATGATGAACAATATTTAGTGCATGGATACAAAATGTTTGTTTATCTTATAGTCTTATCAAGAGTTTATTACGTAGTAAATAAAGTAAGGTTAAGTTTACAACATTGGCGATAGTCTGTTTCGATAAAACCATTATATTTTTGATAGTAAAATATAGTAATACTTCAGAGATTTGTAAGATATATTTAATTATAATAATTCTGTGGCACTGGTTTTTACAGTCCAAACTTGGAATTATACCTAGCCGCCTGAGATTTAATTTTAGCAAAGCTACTGGATAACATCATTAACGAAAAGTGTTTACGTTACGTATCCGTTAGGTTCCCTGACGACCCAGCGGAACCTATTTTTTGTATCTTTTAAAAATGATCAGTGGCAACAGTTATTTTCCGCCATACAGATTTTGCAATAAATTATTTGAATTCAATTGAAAATTCATTATAAACTGAAAAATTTAGACGTTGGCTATTTCGTCGGCTAAACAACACATATATATATGTCTCAAAATGTTTCATATTGAGAGTTCATTGCAAAATATCTAGTTGATCATTACACCCTATGATACATGATAAATCGTTAAATTTTTATACAGCATATGCATTTAATCCATAGGTGTCGATAAAAGAGTAGAGGGGTTACCTACCCAAGGGAGCGGGCCGTCCTCAAGCCGTATGTAATCAACTTAAAAGCTCCACACCACCTCCACCCGCCGCTGAGTGGACCGAAGGCGTGCGGAAAATTTGCGCAAAAGAATTTATTGGCAACATTGGGGTACAATTGGTTAAGGTTTAGTTAAAATGGAAAAAATGAAGGAGGTCCTCGTGAGAGTGAGGTATAGACCCCCTATCCCCGACAACCTTCCTTCACCGCCGACCGTCTACACCCCTGTCAGCGCACATACCTTTGACACCTGCGATTTAATCGTTGAAAACAGTTGCATCTGTTTTTGACGATCCTTAATCTCTAAATCATTTATAATCGAACGCTATCAGTTACTAATTATCTTTGCCGTTACAGTTAGTAACTGATCTAAATTTCAACATGAAAAAAATTTATTTTTCGTTGTTTCGCCTAATTTCCGATTGCCTTTTTTTCTTTAGAGATGAAAACTTAGTGATTATTTCATAAGGTAATTTTATACGCATTTTCAGGTGCACTTTATGTTGCTAAACAATAGATGAACAGCAAAGGGCACTACATATGAGCCCGTATCCTGTCCAACACAAGGGCACTCGTGCCCGCGAACAGTACCGCTGTACATGTAACTATTAGGTTATGTATATTCGTACATGATTGGCCGTTTTGGCAGATTTCTGTGGGGGGGTGCGCTGAAAAGCAGAACGGCTGCTCATGTTCCAGGTTTTCCTGACAAATATCAAATATGTCAAAACGGCCAATGATGTGGACCAAGTTTGAATATATACGAACTTGTTGTTCCTATAACGTTTCGCATCAGAACTACCAGACGCAAAACCTACTGAAAATTCTATATTTGTTATTTCACAACACTTTCACTTTTTTCACTATCATTAGAATCGCTAGAGTACCGTTTCGCAACATAGATTTTCGTCATCCATGACACGATTCAGCTGATTAGACTAATTCACACATATCTATTATAGTTATATCGCGTTATGCTCTGCTCTTTAGGTTGAATACGCACAGTCAAGTCTTAGAGCTATTACACCAACCTCTCCGTTTAGTTGTATATAGCGCTCATCGAGCGGAGTCGAACAATATCGCCGTATCTTCAAAATTGACAATTTTCCGGCAGGGGGATTCTAGGAAAGACCCGTTCCGTTGTATATACAATACATAAATATATTCATGAATATACTTTAGAAATATGGCCAAAGACCAATTTATTTAAGTACTTTTTATTTTTAATTGCCAACTAGTTAGCAGTTGAGCGTTTGACTGCGACAACACGCGAATTCCCTTGGGCCAAAAATTTGAGTTGACAGAATAAAGGGTCTGATTTTTGGAGCCATGTTGAATGTCGTTAAGTTAATATATCGATGCAACGAAATTTGGGCGGTGCTTCAAAATTCCTCAGGCGAAGACAACGAATCCACAAAGATAGTGTCAACCCTTAGTTTTGCTTAGTGTAAATTTGGATAAAAGTGTTAAATTTGTGAATTTTATTACGTAGTGTCTAAATTTCTACGTTGTTTTTTTGGTTTTTGCGTCTAAATATTTGCATCATTATGCTATCACATTATCCTCGTAAAATGTGCTGTTAAAGTGAAAGAAACACTGTAAATGTTTAAAACCCTAGACTAAGTTATCTTGAAACAGAGACTCCTCAGTAACCCCGAATTTACGCTTTGTTGTAGTCGCTGAAAGAGCAGCACGCTACTCAAAAAGATTGGGATGCTATGGGAAACTTACGGGGGTCGCATTAACCAGTGTTGTTTTTTGATAGATTATTAACCACTGTGTTCAAAGCTAGGGTATATTTTTGTTTCAGCCTAAATGTAATGAATGAAGCATTCGTTCGACAGCAAAATAATCAAAATAAGTCGAGTCATAAACGGCAATTATACGATACTTCACCACGAGCTTTAGTGAACGATCGCGTTGCTCCTTATAATACACAGAGACCTGTTGTATTGGATTTCGAAAATCGTTTAGCCGCGGTGTCAAACGAGCTCACAAGTCCAATATCAAGTTCACGTTCCGATACACATGCACTACCTCAACGTCAACGGCGTCGTTCAAGTTGTAAATTTCCGACTGATTCAACATTGAACAATCGATATTGTAATAACAATTGCTCAAATTGGACCCTTCGCGAAAAACCACCATCGATTGGTGCTAGTTCGATCAATTGCTCTCGTATAACCGTGCTCAGTCCGCCGGAGCGACAATGGTCAAGTTTACGAAGCGCTTTTTGTCGCTCGAAGCGTAGTCGTGGCTCGAATTTTGATCGCACTAAAGGCGAAATGATTGTAACGTACGGTGAATTACATTTAGTTAAAACTAATAGTGTTGGTCGTCATCGTGGTGCAATTGCAACTTCACTGTATGATCCGTCAAATTACATTAATACCCACGGATTGTATTTTAATACAGACTGTAACGGTAATAGAACAAGCAATAGTAATTGTGATACAGCTGCTAATGTAAACAACACCGGTAGTAACGCTATCGATGTTGCCCAACATATTGGTAAACCTTTGTGTCGAGCAGCTAATACTAAGCTATCTTCGTTAACAAATGCTGTCAACATGAAACCATCGCAGCCTTTCGATGTGGTTGGCGGAAAGCTTCGTAAAACAATATTTGATGTTTTTGATCAGTTTTGTTGCTACTGTGCTGGGCCTAAATTTTTGACCTATCACAAACTAACTGGTCATCAAAATGGTAGCAATGCGACCGATGTCCCAATACGGGTGCATAAAGAGTTGGTTAACGATTCTCAGCTCGTGAACCAATGCAAAATCGGTATCTCTGATGTGTCTGCTGACGGGTTAACATCCGACGAGTCACCTGAGAGTAGCTTGTCGCATACCGAGACGGAACCACCGGATCTTCCGTTAGCAAATGTTCACAAAACTAAGGAACCAAACTCGGTTGATTTGAATGACGGCGGGAACGGCAAAGACACTAATATAATTTGCACTGCTATTCCCGTGTCATGTCCAGTTCCACCGCTAAACCCGTTACAAACTAGCCTGAACTCTGATCAGCATTTATACGATGAGATTCCTGACGAAGCGCCTTCACCACTCCCTTTACCATTACCGCCGACGCCGCCAAATCCTAACAACGAACCAGTAACGCCTACGTCTCGCGATAGAACCCCAGAATGGCCCCGTCCACCATCGTTCATTTTTCCTCCACAAGAGGTGTCTACTGATACCAGTGCTAACAAACCGAACCACACTGTCCTAGTTATGGAAGCAAAAGATGGTGCCGTGGGATATTCGGTGCCCAACACTGATACAGATTCAGGTAAAACTTTAACGTCGACTCAACCAAAGAAAGACAGTCTTAGTAACGTCAAAAAACGTAATATAAGCGCGTTCAAATCTAATATCCCATCGCCAGTTGTGTCGCGTAAAACCCGCGATAGTAATATTAAAAATCCGCAATTACATCCTGAATCGAGTATCAATAGTTCCAGCCGGGACGAGACACTTGCAAAGTCGTCTCGAATAACTCGATGGACTAGAATTAAAACTTCCGCTAGTCAGCCAGTGGTAAGCTCTAAAGTTTCCGAAACAAAAATTAAGCTTAGTAGTAGTGAATGCGCTGGTTTGAAAAACACGGCAATACCAGCGCTAAAAGCTCTTCAACCACTAAGAAAGCGCAATGATAACACTTCCCCTAATAATAAGTCCGCAACTCCAACCGTATCTAACCGATCCAACAGTTCGTCGTACAGGGGTCGTAAAGCAAGACAGACTTCAACTCGAAATGTCAACAATGCTGAAACTGTGTCAGATAAATCTTCTTCGGAGCCAACAACGTTAGAAAGAACTAAACGTGGTGGTACTGAGCTTGTGGCAAAGGATAAACAAAATTCCAGACCAAAGACTGCTCCAACCTGTAATAAGCCACCAATTGGTCAGGCGAAAAATAATAAATCCACGATTCCATCCAGCCTTACACGAGCTCGGCCTTCAACAAGAAGCTGCAATCCGTCTAAATCACGCGGCAACAGCTCTACAAGTGAAAAATCAATGTCCGCTGTAGGCAGGAAAACAACAGCTTCGGCTGCGCCAGTCACTAAAGATGTTGCTACGAGTAAATCAGACTATAAAAGTAAACTGCAACCAACCAAGAAAACAGACTGCTCACAAAATGTGTCAAATTCCTTGAATACCGCGCTCAACGAAAAAACGTCCGACTACGAGGACTCTAGCAGCAGCAATGGTGGAAGCAGTTCGTATTATGGAACAGTCATCTCGATGTCATCTACGGACTCCGAAAACGCAAGGTCATCGACAGCATTCGATAATGGATCGAAAAAATTAGCACCGACGCCACTCAAACTGGACACCATTTCAACAGCAACCAGTTGCAGCTATGATTCTGGTCAAAGCAGTGCTTCGATTAATCATTTGTCTTCATCACCCGATAGCAAGCATGACAAGTCTTTGAATTCCCATACTTTCCACTCGGAAACTACTCTGCTTGCAAACAACTTAACAGCCACAACTGGAATAGCCTTGCAAGGTAGCGGAAAGGAGACTCAAAATCAAACCGCCAACTCAGAGAACGTTGACACGAATCGTAGCTCTCTATCTTCTGGCAACTCAATCTTAAGTGTTGCAGTCGGCAGTACACTTAGCAGTTTTTGTATTAGTCCTAGGACGCCGCCAAGTGCAGAACTACCACGGGACAATTGTGAGAACCAACAACTAATCAAGCCGAACCGCGCTATTTCGAACGAAGAGGAAATATTATCACTTTATTCGAATATCACTTCAGGGACAAATTTTTCTCTGCTGTCGTCATCGTGTGGCTCATCGGTGTCGGCGACCTCATCGTTCTATCGATATACCTCATGTCCTGATTTAGTTGAATCGTGCCATGAAGTTGAACCCTCTGCGCTAGCTTCGGCTCAATGTCGTGTATGCGGCCTGAAGAATCGGATTTATCACTCAGGCCGCAATTATAGTCATCAATCGCAGCGAAATGCAGTTGTAAAATGCCATACTCTCGATAATCCGTTAAAATTCAATCATCATCTTCACCATCATTTGTATAACGGTAGCAGCAAATTCCAACCGATTCAACAAACAACTAACGCTTACAGAAGTCGCATATCATTGATTTCGAAACAACAGCAACGGCCATTTTGGGAGACCAAACCGCTGCGAATGTGGAATTTGGACGACATTCTTCGATGGTTACAACATATCAAACTTGACGATATCGCTTCGATTGCAGTTGGTAAGTACTTTACGTATGAATTGTTTTATTTGAGATAGTCGTTATAGTTCGTTTTAAATTTGCATCGCTGTCTAATAGCCTCTCTTTAAGAATACACTTTTGTTGAATATGTTCGTCAATACGACACTGTCATTACGGCATTTTACATACGTTGTATTGTCATTATTGTCCTATGTGTATCAAACACAGAACCGCATTTTTGAGAAAAACTTCCAGATTTGCTTTTGTAATCACTAGTTATATATAAATATAGTTAGTGTTGGAATATCTTGAAATATTACTTGAGGCATAATTTATTTTTAATTTGCGTGTTAACCTGGAACCATGTAGATCGCGCTGCGTCATATTATGTGGTTATAATCGTAGTTGACCAATACCTATGTCAGAGAACCACAGAAACACTAAAAGACGTTTATTATTGTTTTGGAAATGCAATATCTAGTTAAACTAGATTTTTTGAAGACGGTTAGGAATCTGGCTTTTGTCAAAATTTGGCTTAAACTTTGTTTACAATTCAGTTTGTGGTCGCTGACAACAAATCTGGTAATAGTTTTGCTGCAATTATAACAATTTTTGAGTTATTACACTCACCGTTTCAATGTCCTGATTATCTCAATTGCGCAATTGTGTGATGCTAATGCATTGAGAGTAATGGCACAACCTGTTCGAATTTTTTATAGGTAGGTAACGATATATATAATATTGGTACTCGCAGTAACGACCAAACCGAAGTGTTGTTGGAATCCCAATGGTCTTAGCGAAACTTCTGGTAAGGTTAATCGATTTGCAAATAGTATTACAATAATTTAAGAAGCTTTATCTCTGCAGCAAAACTATTACCGGATTCGTTCTCAGCCACTTTAAGTTATGCTGTAAACCAAGGTTAAACTATATTGTAGGCGAGTAAATTTTATACCCTTGCCAATGATTTTATCATCACGACTATACTTCCTCTGCGTTGTTTTCAGTTTCTGTGAGACTGCGTCCAACATTCCCAAGTTATATTACACAACAAGACTGTAGTAATACTGAATGCTTAACTTCGACCGCAATGCCTACTCGCTGAGCCAAATGGCCGTTGCGCTAAACGTAGCTGAATCATCGAAACACATTTTTGACGTGAATACGACCGGTGCAGTTATATACAACAACATCTACAAGTTTATTTTATACACATAGATTCATACATATAAAATTATATATATATAATAGGTAATGAAATAAAGATACTAAACTTATGGGATAAAACCGCATCTAATAGTGTTTTAGGAGTTTCCATCGAATTTCAAATAATTCTCTAAGTTCACGTTTTTCAGCAACCTGGGGTAATGTAAATGTTTGACAATATAGCAGCTCATAATTGGGCACTGTTTTGGGGAGGTATTATCCGGAAATTCCTGTTGAGCATGCATTCTTCTAAAATACCTGGGGTCTTTGTGACGGAGTAGCCGTTTCTTTCCCGACTTTCCTGCATTGATATGATAGGAATGTATTTTTATATATCGCCGCTAATTGTGCATATTCTTTCTCGGCTTTCAGCTATTGATATTCTTTTTCGACTTTCAGCTATTGATAGTAATGTATTTTTGTACATCGTCACTCCTTGGGCGTATTCTTTCTCGACTTTCAGCTATTGATAGTAATGTATTTTTGTACATCGTCACCTATTCGGCATATTCTTTCTCGACTTTTATCTATTGATAGGAATGTATTTTTGTACATCGTCACCTATTGGGCATATTCTTTCTCGACTTTCATCTATTGATAGGAATGTATTTTTGTACATCGTCACCTATTGGGCATATACTTTCTCGACTTTCAGCTGTTGATAGTAATGTATTTTTGTACATCGTCACCCCTTGGGCATATTCTTTCTCGACTTTCAAAATATTGATAGTAATGTATTTTCGTACATCGTCACCTATTGGGCATATTATTTCTCGACTTTCATCTATTGATAGTAATGTATTTTGTACATCGTCACCTATTGGGCATATTCTTTCTCAACTTTCATCTATTGATAGGAATGTTTTTTTGTACATCGTCACCTATTGGGCATATTCTTTCTCGACTTTCATGTATTGATAGTAATGTATTTTCGTACATCGTCACCTATTGGGCATATTATTTCTGGACTTTCATCTATTGATAGTAATGTATTTTGTACATCGTCACCTATTGGGCATATTCTTTCTCGACTTTCATCTATTGATAGGAATGTATTTTTGTACATCGTCACCTATTGGGCATATTATTTCTCGATTTTCATCTATTGATAGTAATGTATTTTTGTACATCGTCACCTATTGGGCATATTCTTTCTCGACTTTCATCTATTGATAGGAATGTATTTTTGTACATCGTCACCTATTGGGCATATTATTTTCTCACTTTCATCCCTTATTGATAGGATGTCTATTATACATCGTCACCTATTGGTCATATTCTTTCTAGACTTTCAGCTATTGATAGTAATGTATTTTTGTACATCGTCACCCCTTGGGCATATTCTTTCTCGACTTTCAAAATATTGCTAGTAATGTATTTTCGTACATCGTCACCTATTGGGCATATTATTTCTCGACTTTCATCTATTGATAGTAATGTATTTTGTACATCGTCACCTATGGGGCATATTATTTCTCGATTTTCATCCATTGATAGTAATGTATTTTTGTACATCGTCACCTATTGGGCATATTCTTCCTCAACTTTCATCTATTGATAAGAATGTTTTTTGTACATCGTCACCTATTGGGCATATTATTTCTCGATTTTCATCTATTGACAGTAATGTATTTTTGTACATCGTCACCTATGGAGCATATTATTTCTCGATTTTCATCTATTGATAGTAATGTATTTTTGTACATCGTCACCTATTGGGCATATTCTTTCTCGACTTTCATGTATTGATAGTAATGTATTTTCGTACATCGTCACCTATTGGGCATATTATTTCTGGACTTTCATCTATTGAGAGGAATGTATTTTGTACATCGTCACCTATTGGGCATATTCTTTACTGACTTTTCATCTATTGATAGAGATGTATTTTTGTACATCGTCACCTATGGAGCATATTATTTCTCGATTTTCATCTATTGATAGTAATGTATTTTTGTACATCGTCACCTATTGGGCATATTCTTTCTCGACTTTCATCTATTGATAGGAATGTATTTTTGTACATCGTCACCTATTGGGCATATTATTTCTCGACTTTCATCTATTGATAGGATGTATTTTTGTACATCGTCACCTATTGGGCATATTCTTTCTCGACTTTCAGCTATTGATAGTAATGTATTTTTGTACATCGTCACCCCTTGGGCATATTCTTTCTCGACTTTCAAAATATTGCTAGTAATGTATTTTCGTACATCGTCACCTATTGGGCATATTATTTCTCGACTTTCATCTATTGATAGTAATGTATTTTGTACATCGTCACCTATGGGGCATATTATTTCTTGATTTTCATCCATTGATAGTAATGTATTTTTGTACATCGTCACCTATTGGGCATATTCTTCCTCAACTTTCATCTATTGATAAGAATGTTTTTTGTACATCGTCACCTATTGGGCATATTATTTCTCGATTTTCATCTATTGACAGTAATGTATTTTTGTACATCGTCACCTATGGAGCATATTATTTCTCGATTTTCATCTATTGATAGTAATGTATTTTTGTACATCGTCACCTATTGGGCATATTCTTTCTCGACTCATCTATTAATAGGAATATTTTTTATACCTCGTCGCTTATTCGGCATATTTTTCTGCTACTTTTATGTATTTATATTTCCTCATTTTATAAAACAATTTCCCATTTGATATTTGTTTGGTGCGATGTTCTCTTTACGTAGTATTATATTCCTTGAGCGAATGTACAAGATCGTGCTTAGTTGTGCCACTTAAATATTTCAGGTTACGAACTTACTGGAGCAGAGTTGCAAAGATGGGATACCAATGTTTTGCGTAAGAACATTATTTTTAAATTGATCTACTGTCTTATGAGTTTGTATGTAGACTAAAACGGTCACAACAAATATGATTCTAAAATATAGCTCATTATTTACGGTGCAAGCATTAAATTGTTGCTTTTATGCTCCTGCGTATTAGCTGCTGCTTTTCTGCTCTTATTCTGCTCGCATTAACAAGATACTTCACGTCAAATAACGTCCGGAAACAGCAAATTGTTAGACAATTCCGTTTCTAAAGATGGTCAGGACAATGAATAAATAATATATATAGTTTCGTTCAGTCTCCTCTATTACGAAGTCCAGACAATATAATTTTAGTTGCGATGTAATAATTCCAGCACGTCGTTCGTTTAATCGACCTGGTAAGTCTGCCGAGTTCATAGGAGGTATATATACCAAAGATTAGGAAAATGTTTAATTTAAAAGGAGCGAAAGCATAAATGTTGAAAAGATTTTAAGTGGTGGTAAATACCACTCTGCCTTGTGTTGTGATAGCGGGTGGTAAATTTGTCCTTGTGTATGATAAATAGTTTAACAGCAACATCCAACTAATTCCGAAATAAATATCTTCTGATAACCTGAAAGACATGTGAACGTATGTCCTGCTATGAGGGCAGGTAATACGATTATACACAACTTAAGTTAAAATGGATTTGTTTTAGAAAATATCTCTTAATGTAAACAAATAATGAGTCACAGTTTTTATGCATCTATTAGTTTAGTCGAAAGCTTCCCATTATAGTTATGGTGGTGCTGTTTTGCAACAGTGAGATGCGTAATTAACGAACTTTCTGCTGTACAATTACATTTTGAAAAAATGACATGGACAACTTTGTAATTTGCAGGGGACACAAATTAGACAAGGCATTGATGCACGGACAAATGATAAACCGTTTATTAATTGAAATCGCTAAAACATGAGCAAAGCCAGTTTGTATTGTGCTGAAGTGATAGCATGCCGCGATATGTTGCGCACACCTATAACCGCGCAACCGTTGATGATTTCAACAGGTGTTTAAATAAGAAATTTGCCGCTCAGTATTTTGCATGCTCAATACACAGGTGTTTTTTCAGAAAAAAAATTCGCGCAAAGAGAATTTCACAGTCTTGATTGTGCTTAGGATCCCGTATTGCCATCACGATTAGGAGGATGATGATGAGTCTATTGTGGTTACAATCTTTAAAAGCACAACTGTTTTAGCAGCTTGTTTGCTGTAAACTATGTGCGCATGACCAATCGTAGTTAACAATTGAGATGGTTATTTTTAGGCAACTTGAATGTTTCTGCTGAATCTCAAGCAATCTTGCTCAAAGAACTAAAGTCGTTGAAGCAGATGCAGAAATCTCTGAAAAAGGTAATTTAAAAATATTAACTGGATTTATAACTGGAGAAAAATACAATGTCTGTGTCGGGTCCTTGCTTCCTGCATGCTTCCATTACTATTCAGTGTTTCAACCGATACTTAGATACTTTTGTAGTCCTAAGTGTGAAATGGGAGCAAAGAAGCTGAGTTAGCTCCTTCCACCTATTTTGTTTTCATCATAGCGAAAACCATTAAATTATAAAAATAGTCGTACCTTGTATCATTTCAATAAGATTACATGGCTAATGTGAATTCTTGGTGACAGTTATGACTGAATAACCTTAACGAGGGTTGAAATTGTTGAACTGGTTGTGTTACGGTTTTTTATACGGGAACTACGATAAAATATGCACAGCGATTAGATAAAAAGCGAAACTGAATTCGTTTCGTTTCTCGATTTAAAATGAGGTTGATTTTTGACTGAATCAACTTGATTTGTTTTCTGGCGCTAAAATTGACAGTAAACGCCAAAACATTTACATTATAAACAAAAAAATTAATTGGCCGACATTTTAGCGCACCGTAGTATTTTGGGGTTAAGCCTCATCGGCACATTTAAATTTAGTATTAATTTGTTTTCTGGCGCTAAAATTAATTGTAAACGCCAAAAACATTTACATTATAAACAAAAAATTACTCGGCCGACACTTTAGCGCGCCGTAGTATTTTGGGTTAAGTCTAACTGGCACATCAAAATTTAGTAGTACGCTCAATAGTTATTTTTAGAACAGTTGCATTGTACTTAGTTTGGTGTATATGTAAGTTAAATTTTGTATTCCACTGAAATAGAGGTGTTTAGATTGAGGTATATACACTGTCCTAAGTTCTTCAAAACTCAGTTTCGCAAGTATATCTATCAACCAAGCAATAAATGTTGTGCTTTATAAAGACTTGGAAATATTAAGCCTGAACTGGCATAAAATTCAAAATTTTATTAACGTATTTTATTTTGGTTGGTGAATTCGGTCAAATTTGAAAAAATTTTATCGACTTAGTGTGGTGAATTAAGTAAAATTTTTCACGCGAAATAAATATTTGCCGAACAAAATATATAAATGTGTATGTATTCATCTACATCTTCGATACGTGTGCTAAAGTGACGTCGCCTGCTATTATAACCCAATGGTGACATCGATGCTTCTAGTAAACCATAATTTAAGCAATGACATCTCAGATACCGAGCTATTGCTGTATGTTAGACTTTGATGATAATTCTGCATTTCAGCGAACTGGATCACGCTGTTCTCTGTATCCGTTGCTTGAAGTAGCTGCGTCGTCATCTGACTCAACTATTCGTTCCAGCGATCAACAATTACGTCATATTGATTCGCAAACTAAATCACCATCGAAACTCTCCGCGATGTCAGCTAATCATGGGCCTTCAAAACTGATTTTAGCAATCTCGCTGCCACTTAGCTCGAGTTGTTTAGACTTCACTGTTGCCGAAGGTAGCAGCGGTGGTTTGATGGTAACCAAGGTTCGCAGATTTTACGTCGGAAACACAGCGATGCCGTTGAAAAAAGGCGACTAGTATGTTTTGTTACATTACATTATTTGCACATGCATCTATGTGTTGGGTCTTAGGGAAATAACTCCATCTTATATAATGGTTGAAAACTTTGCAATAGGTATAAATTGCATTCGACTCGAACGATTCACGTATCAATTTCCATGTTTTACAAAAAACATGGTCAAAATACTTTAGGTAATTGGAACAATCGTAACAAGCCGAGTTTTTAACTGACGGTCAATCGTGCAAAAATGATTTTGTTCGTCTGTGCCACACGTAACCTATCACTGGATTGATGGATTTTCGGATTTTTTAACCGACGTGTTGTATTATTTAGTTGTACTACACCTACCCCTGCTTTTGCGTTGCGTCAATAATGTTATCACAAGTTTTCGCCATGTGCTACAATTTCATTCTCTAACATCTTTTGTCAGAGTAGTGGATCTGCAGCTATGAGCCAAAGATTAAAAATACCCAAGTAGTAAAGTGTTTTAAAACGTTAACTAGGCAAGGTTCTCGTTACTCAGTGTTAATAGGATTATTTAATATAGCAGACTCATAGGTTTCGTTATTTTGTACCTACACTATGTATGTCATTTCATCTGCGGCACGCTGCAGGATGCATAAAAATTATTAACTTAACCGACGAAACTGTCAAATAAATTTTAGCTTAGTTGTACGGAGAAATAAGAGAATAATTGTAAAGCTTTTCGAGATTTCTAAATACGATGAAAGCAAATGTATTTGCTTGGCATGCGTCCAATATTGCAAATGTATTAGGGGCTACAGCGTATGGCGCATGAAATTATTTTTTAAAAGAGGTGATTTATAAATTTCTAAAGTCTATGTCTTTTCATTCGCTATAGGAAGAAATAAAGAGCCCTAGGGTTTTCATATGGCTGAAAATGGCCACGGTGCTGGTTTTAATCCATTGCTAATGAATTTTTGGCTGTTGCAACCTCAGCCTGGAACCACAAAACAATCACTGAGCGCAGACTAGTCGCGCTAGCTTTATTTCACTTGGCAAGCAAGCTTTTCAGACATTCAATAATTATCACTCTCTGAATTGGATACCAACTCTCAAAATACTATATTTCTTTAAATGTTATTGATTGTACTAAAAGGTTAAAATAGTTTCATTTTTGAAACTGTTTCCATCGTTAAGAGCGGTGCAGTTAGTTTTCGTTTTGAATGTCTCAACAAGGAAATGCTATTATATAAGAAATGCTCAGTATCAGTCGTTACAATATTTCACTAAACAGCAAACATGTCAACTCAATGTTACCCTATAAAGCACGTTTTCTAATCAATATTGTTTGATATTTTAATATTTCCTGGCAGTTATTTTTTCCTTCAGACCATTATCCCGAGTTTAACAAAATAAATACCACGAAATGAATTTCTATTTATTTATATATTGTCTTCGCGACCCACCATGATCAGTAGTGCCGTGTTTGGAAATTTTCGATATATTTCATACTTGTGATTTATAAATTTCGAAAGTTTCCGTCTTTTCACTCGTTGCATGAAGAGATAAATAATCCTAATGTTCTAAGCTGGTTTTAATGCATGTGTTAACTGCAGCTCTTGGTGCCCAACATTTTTGGAAAAAATTTTTCCTCTATAAAATTATAATTTTTCAACCGCGTCAAATGATGCCAAAATCAGTTTTCATTTGTCCGAAGCACGGCTCACAAGGAGCATCAGTTAATATCTTATAACTTAGTTCAGATAAACGGTCATGACTTGTCAACACAAGTTGGCACCGAACTTAGCACTGTTTACTCTATTGTGTTAGTTTTCGGTACCGATGGTAAACTAAAAAAATTTCTAAAAAGTTAGTTTTTTTTAAGAAATAAGATTATATATTGAATGATTGAGGATAGCAACATGAGGATATTTGTACTCTCTTCCAAGGATCTTTGTTGTCAATGGGGTAATAGGAAACTATAATTCTAATTCTTTGTTTTGTGAAACGTTTTGTTTGACATTTAATTGTGTATATCTAGAGTTATGCGTTTGTTGTAAAAATTATAGATTAGAAATATTTCAATCAGTCCTTGTTGACCAATTGAAATCTTGTAAAGTATATTATATCAATGTTTATTCTATCAATGTATACCTACTTTTTCTTCAGCATAATCGAAGCTAACGGTATCTGTACGTTGGGCGTTTCGGCAGTCGATTTCAATCAATTGATATCTTCGAAAACAAACTGCCACAAATTAGTAATTTTACGCGCCTCCAATTCTAATTACAGCGATAGTGAAACAATTCCAGCCGGTTCTTCTGACCATAGCATGTCTGACACTAATAACGGTACGAATTTCTGTGCGAAGCGTGTCTTTAGTTCAGACGACGATGAAACAACATATTGTTGTAATTTTACGTCAACCGAAACACTCCTAGATGATTCCTCAAATCGTATTTCGTTCAACAGTTATGTTAGTGGCAGCTTGGCAGCTGGAACAGCCGACAATCGAAGCATTTCAACAATTGACGATCAAATAAGTCTTAACCTGAGTCTTAGTGATACGCTAAGCAACAGCATGAACAATGATCAGAAGTCAACGTATAGCAATCGGTCAGATTCATCTGGATATGTGCCAGCCTTTATGCCACTTTGTAGTGACGGTGCTTCACAAGCCGACAATTTCGAAATAATGCATTTTTGAAAGCGGAAACAATTTTATTGTGTACATTTAATATTGAAATACAGTTTATAGATTCGATACCTCTTCGAACTTTAGCGTATGAATTAATTCTTCATAGTTGTATAAAAATGTGTAGCATGTTTGTAGCGCACGTTGTGCGTAGACAATAAACAATTGCAGGATGCATGTATCAATATAATAGTCATATTAGGTCCTCGAACATGCTAAATTATCAATTATTAGGTCGTTATCAATATAATTGTGAAATATATAGACATTTAAATCAAGACACATATCGATTTTGGGAAAGTGGGACCATGAAATCGAACAGTTTATCTTAAAATTAGATTCTGCTTTGTCTCCTATATACAATAGCTTTAAAACTGATGAAGGGAGATGAAATTTGTGCCACATAAATTAAAATATCTGGTTCTTCGTTGCACCGGCAAAATTACTTGGTGCGTGCAATTTATTAGCACCCACAAATTTTCATATTACTGGGTATTTACTGTGTATTACGAGAATCACCTATAAAATTTAAGGAACATTTTTATCTCCCCTTCAGTTTTAATTTGTGTGATTTTTAATATTTTTTATTGCAGGGAAATATAATTTATTTCTGCAAATATGGGCGAACGTAAAAACGTATCATTCGCAATAGCATATTTTATATAACAATGTACATTCTCTTTATCGATTTTATGGAAAAAGTTACGACGTTATATCCAGTTTCAACTATAATATGCGCTTCCATCTATTGCTTTAACCTAATTAGTCGTATACTGTACCTTTCAGCGTGTTTGTCCGTTCAACAGAGTTGAAAAAATCGTTTTTATGGCTAAATCGTAAGGCGGTAAAATGGAGTCAAAAGACCGGACTTCGATTCACAGATGCGCCAAAAGTTTGTACAAGGCTACACGTTGTGTTATTTACAGGCACAGTGAAGTGAAACCAATTTTATTTTAGCCTTTCAAAGCATGAAATAAAAATTCTAACTCAATTTGCATTGTTTCTCGTATCTAGCGGTAACGACATTGAATAATGCCCTAATGCCTTAATTTTGACTTTTCGAAATGTATGCGAATTGTCAACATTCTGTTCTATAATAGTATCTGCTCTAATATGTTCGATACTTGAACACTGGGCGATATACCATAATTTGCAAATATGTATCCTAATCCTTTCATGGCCGAATTAATTTGTGTCTCGTGCATTTCAAAAACTCAAATCCGTGCCAGGGATGCAACCCGCTACGTGCGGGTGAATGTTGTGAACACGATTCGGCGAGCGGTCTGGTCTAGAAGGTATTACTCAGCCCTGTAAGGAACCTCACCACGCGAGGAACAACAACACACGTGCAAACGTACAGCGTACGACAAACTAAATAAATACGACTCACAATTAGTGATAAGTACATTTGGATCTGTTGTGCATGAAAGGATTAGTTATGCGAGAGGCTATTTCTTGGTTAAATTATGGGGTAGCTTTATTTGCAATTAATTATGCCATAGATTAATTTTTATTAATGCCAAATATACTGCAACTGCGTGTGTGCTATTGCGCAGACACGCGCGGCGTTTTAGCTGATTCCTAGTTACCTCTACTCTCACTTTTAGATCGATCGCCTTTTCTGAAGAGCGATCCGACAGCAACGTCTCAGCCAAAAAACTATACCAAGCTACTTATATTTTTATAGCTTTAGCGGGATTACCTGGTGGGACTGTTGATATTAAATACTAAAACGTGCTTCGTGTGGCAGAATGTCGAGACTGTTACAGCCGGAAAACTGACAGAAATGGTATTCTGCTCTAGATATACTACCAGCGAATATACTTACGTGACCATATGTGCGAAAGATTCGTTATCTACCTCTTTAAAGGAGTGACATTTCATTACGCAATAAATATGGTGATTTATTTTTATCTTAGAAATAAGCGTTTAGTGTGAAACCTGCACGAATGATTTGCAGTCAAGCGGTTCTATAATGCAATCCAAATATCTATGTGTCATACTTATTATAACTTTTTTACGTAGCCGTAATATTTGTACATTTCGTAAAGTAGTTATGAACCTGTTGAACAATTTATATGTATGTTTATTGTAAAAATGTGATATTAAAAATTTCATCTTTGTCCGTCCAATGTTTGCAACCGAGCGTTTAACTTTCGTTTTGTTTGCACAAAACGTAGCGATTTTAGGTTTCAACTAAGAAGATAACTAAGATCAGGAGTTGGAGCAAAAATTTCTTTGCGAATTGCGCATTTACGACTGTTTTATTTTGATACCACACTAGCAAGGTTTGCAGGGCCCCGAACGGTTGGAATTATCGCTCACATTGAGGTTTTGGTACATAGACAGAGTGCTGCCACAACCCCCCCCCTTTGCCCACCAAAGGTATGGTTGGGCTTAAATATTTTTGTAGAATGTCTCACAGAAGGTTTGCGCCCCTACCGTAATTAGCACCTTCAAGAGTGCATTAGGGAAGAATATGACACTTCCCTGCACTCACGTGTTAGCCAGTGTTTGATAATACGGGCGTTTTCGGCCTGAACCCCATGTTTCTGAGGGGAGGTAGGTCGGACCCCCTCCCAGTTTTTTGGGGGGTAGGTTGCACCCCCAATTTCTGGGGGGGGGGATCAATTTATAAGCAGCTGCTGATAAGCCGAATCCCAGAAATAGTGGGGGGGGGTCAGGCCGAAAACGCCCGTATCATCAACCACGAGTTTATATGTGAGTGCAGGGAAGTGTTATACTCTTCCCTAATGCACTCTTGAAGGTACTAATTACTGTAGGGGCGCAAACCTTTTGTGAGACATTCTACAAAAATATTTAAGAAGATCAAAACCATACCTTTGGTGGGCCAAGGGGGGGAGGTTGTTGCAGAACTCTGTCTATGTACCAAAACCTCAATGTGAACGGTAATTCCAACCGTTCGGGGCCCAGCAAACCTTGCTAGTGTGGTATCAAGTGGTATCTATTGAAATGTATTGCTTCGATTTCCGCAGTTATTCGACATTTGTGTAATATCTCGATTAAGAACATTCCTAGCTCCTCGGCTTTTAAACAAGCCAATTCTCGTAACTTTGGAACTTATTGAATTCGAGTGGAATGAGCGAGCGAATCAAGCGAGCGAGTGGAACGAGAATTTTCAATTTTGGCTCTGCAGGGGGGTTGAGGAGGTCGTGTCTGTGTGTGTGTCACACCTGGAACTCGATAACGGTTGGGCGGATTTTGAAGCTCATTCGAACCGCAATGGTTGATTTAGGTGTAGTGACGGAGCCCTATTTTTGAATTTTTTGCCGTGAGAAAAATTATGGGGCGAAATGACGTCATTTTGGCCCATTTTTCGGGCACACCCTCCAGTTTTTGCGACTTTTCTCAATAAGTACACGAGGTATCCGCAAACTTATAGGCCTATTCCATGTAGCTTTACCAGTGCTTTCCAATGATATATAACAAGTTTTTCAACTACTTCCCAATTTGGAGTCTATAAGCTTATAGTTGGCGCCAAATTTCATATTTGGTGAAAAGCGTGGGAAATGCACCTAAATGTGTGTTTTTGTTGATTTTAGTGTCTTATACGGATTTTTTTGGGCAGATAAACTCATTGCAAGTGTTAAAAATATTGTTGGGGAAATATTTTTACACTTCTGGTTCATACTTGGCATAAAAAATGACGTTTTCGCAATTTTTGGTGAGAAGTCGTTGGAAAAGCACCTGAATGTGTGTTTATTGTTGGTTTTAGTGTCGGATATAGGGTTTTCTGGGCCGACAAACTCATTGCGAGTGTCAAAAATATTGTTGGGTAAATATTTTTTACACTTCTACTTCGGGGGATTGTTCTCACCACTCGAATTCCGGCTCGCAAGCGAGCTTCACTAGTTTATGGAAACAAAATATTTTATGCCGCATGCCATTCGTATTCTCTTACGGATGTGCACATTTTTGTTTATTCCAGTTGGTAAACCGTTCCCATTTTCAGAACAAACAGAATGTTCCAGTCATGGAAGTATTGATTTATACAATATACCGGCTGGCTATATTGTAACGGTTTGAGCTCGCTCATGGTCAATGGCACGCTTGCCTGCCTCGATGTGCGCAATAATCCTCTCGGGGTGAGTAGTGATATGGTTTAGCTGTTTAGCCTCCTTATGTTCCTCGTATCGTATTAAATTTTGATTAGTGTCCTTAAAGAATTGTATTGTGGGATTGCTCATAACCTCTATGTGCCCGATAGTTTGTCCTGAGTATATGGTGACCGGAGTGTTACCAAAATTGATGACTGCGATTGGTATGGTCCGTTGACTTCTAAGCACTAATGCGTGTGCCATTGCGATATCCGTCATTTCGGGAGCGGGGACAAATAGAGCGGGTCCTACGCCGGTGTCAGCAATTTCGGGGATGGCGTTGATAAATGTTTCTGTGTTTGGTTCTATGGTGGTGAGTTTTCTG
>JASANE010014581.1:0-19798 GCA_030248225.1 Trileptium ribeirensis
ATGTATTGTCATCATTGGTCCGATATTTGATGAGAAATTTGTGGAAGACCGCCTCCCCTAAAAAAACATGTCCACAATAAAGTAAACAAACTATCTGTTTATAGTACAAATTTAGAACAAAAGTTACAGTGAACAGGACAAAAGATGTGGACATGCTAAAAGTTGGAAAAGTTAGGATAACAGAACAAAAGTTGGGATATGGCATGGCAGAAAATTTGTGACCTGAAGCGTTGAAACGTTTGTCCCCAGTCCATAAAATTGGTGTAAAAAAATTTAGATTTCCAAAAAGTCAAAAACCGTATAACGACTACTATAGAAAAAGAATAAGAACCGATCTTGTACCGCAAAATGGATATATTTTTAAAGATACCATTGTAAGTAGAACATCATCGTAAGTCATAAAAATATAAAAGATGTTGTTGTTAAATTTCTCGCAAATTAAAAGCAAATGAAAAATGCATAATAAACTTTAAAAATTTCCGTGTGTTATTAGTTTTCGGTGAAAATGTAATACCTAAAGCGTATTAGAGAAGTGACACTTCCATGTACTAACATGTAAACCCGCGTTCGATGACGCGGGTGGTTTGACATGAACCCGCTCCCCCGTTTTTGGGGGGGTCGTCATACACATACCCCCAAGGTTATACCTGGTACTGAAACCTGCTCTGCGAATTACCTCAGATAGCTTGAACTGGGTGGAGTTGGAGAAAAAGTGGGAGGACCCCAGAATCTGGGAGGGGCAATGCATCTTGACCCCCCAAAAACAGACGGGGGGAGGGTCAAGCCGAAAACCCCCGCGTCATCAAACACGGGTTTACATGTGAGTGCAGGGAAGTGTCACACTCTTCCATAATGCAGTCTTGGTAATACCGATTTTTATTTTACGTATGAAAATACCGCGCCGTTTTGTTTGCGTTTATCGTTTTCGTCGCAGTATTACGCGTCAGTGGTGAACATCAAGTACATATAAAATATCATTTGAAACCATATTTGGTCATTAGCTTCATTATTTGGATGAAAAATTAAATTATTTTTGTGCCGACGTTTGCCACCATAATTGCTTTCTCTGAATTCCAAGGATATTAATTTAATTTAAAATGTCTTTAAATCAAGAATGTGTTTCCAGGTTTGTTACATGGGAATTTTGTTAAATCAGAAAATTGAGCTAAAGTTTTCACCGTTAGCAATATCATTATCCCTGCTACCACACCAATATACCAATATATCACGTGATGAAAAACCAAAAATGTCTTAAATTTGACCAGTGTAATGTTGAAAAAACTCCTGGTTGTATTCCATGTGAATTATGAATGTTCAAGGTACCAATTGCCTGAAATATTCTGCAGCACCACATGTTTAAGGTGATATATGTCATATTGGTTTTTGATTGCAGTTTTCCGAAGTCGTGCACTCAGACAAATAACTACTACGACATTCATAACCACTCAAATTATATGTTCCTAACTCGACAACGAATTAGAAGGGCTAAAAGATTTTGCCGGCAATGAACTATCTGGGATACCCGGCACCGCCCGGGCGTGGCAAAGCCTTGCGAATTTATTACCATTACCTGTGTGAGTTTTTGAGTAGGTTATATTAAAGGTTCGAAATGTACGAATTCTTCAAACTCAATGAACTTAATAGACAAATTTGATCAGGGTTCATTCAAAAGACGGATCTTGCTCGATTAAATCATTAAATCATCGCATAAATAAAGATTGCTTGAAGGTTACATTTATGAGTGACAGTAAGTAACTAAATAACTAGAGGCTAGTTAAAAACGATTGCATAGCAGTGATTAGAACACGGTCCTCCTGCTGAATAGCGGTGGAATATAGCACGGTCCTCCTGCTGAATCGTCGTCTCTTCTATATATAGATAGACGGTGGAATAGAACGCGGTCATCGGTGGAATAGAACATGGTCCTCCTGCTAAAGCGTCCCCCACTGGCCGACATCCAAAAATGCACCAATTAACTCAGTACTTAAGTTAATACATAATTAGCTAATCCCCAAACTATACCTCCTGGGGATTTAAAAATATATTTACAACCTAAGTTGGACTTTGCAGATTCAGAATATATATGGGTTGGGTGTATATATAATACTTTTGACAGAGTTCAAGGACAAACATTCAGATAATAGACAGACGAAAATCCCTCTCCTCTTATATATAGATTTCTGTCACGTTTAAATTTGACCACGATCTTACCATTTTTGTAACAGCCACATACAGAACATCTGCACAATATCGTGAGCATTATTTAGAAAACAACCGCGGGCGTGCACTTACAATGACTAAATTGCAAAATTTTTAAGATTTCGATTAATTTTTAAAAGCTCAGGACTTTTTTTCTGGACGCTAAGAGAGTGTTGCTGGCAAGATATTTGGAAATGGTAAAATTTTTACCTAGCAAAATTTCAGCTCAGTTTCAACGGTAATTTGCTTCCAAAGATTACATATGTTAATGTTTGCAGATGTTCTCATAAATTCATACAATTTTCTCAAAATACTGTACACGTTTTGGAAACAACGCAAAGTGCACAAGACAATTTCTACATTGCATTCTTCGAATTCAATCGATCAAGAATACTCGAAAGGTTTTCTCAGACGCCTCTATGAAATATGAGTTATATGAAAACAGTCAGAAACTGCTGTTAGAAACATTTTTTGCGTTTAATCTTTTGTAAGGGCATTTACTTCACATAAAATTGTTTATTGTAATATTTAGCCTATGGTGTTTTATGTAAAATTTTTGTAGGCGGAGTCAAAAGAAAACGAAGAGCTAAATATAGTTATAGGCTTAATATATGATGGCACACAACTATTACAAGTAACATGATTATGTTATTTTTTCGTTCGACAACACCAAACTAGTCACTGATGAAAAACGCAGCCTGAGCATGTTGTTAATTTTACTTGTAATGGTTGAGTTCTAGGATATATTAAGTCTATAGCTACGTTTCATCTTTTCATTTATAACCAGCGAATTGTATTTTTTAAAACGGGGCCTCGACTGTGTGAACTAGACCAGAACTCAGCCGTCTGGTCCCTAAACTGAAATCGTATATATTTTTTCTTCAAGAATTTATTATAAAGTAACTATTGGTAAACCTGCGCTTGAATTATGAAGAAGTATGACCGATGCTATTTTAACAGACACTTTTAATAAACTCAAAAACAGCGTGCGCATAGCATCCTTAGTGAAATCGTGAAACCACTGCGGAGCAATTATGGCAATGTATGTTTTACGTTGCCCCGTACCGGCATATGGTTTGTCACGATATATAAACCGAGCAGGAACAGAACACACATTTATCCATTATGTCAAGCAATTTAACGGCAGCCAGCTCTGAAGCTTTTCTGTGTACCGCCGTGGTAGTCATTTCAGTTCCAATTAGTGTGCTGTTTCTCAGTGATATTGAATTTCATTTAAATTTTGTTCTCAATTGCATTTGTTGTGAACGCGTACATTCACTATTGAGTTGTGCGGCCTATATGACGAACAGTAATTTGTAGTTCTTCTAAGTGTATAAACTCGGTAACGATGTTGCCCCATGAAACGTGATATCATATAATATAAAGACACACAGATTTACTAAATTTACGCCACGATACTAGATCGAGGTCAGATAAACGTCATTTCTTGGTTTTGTTTAGCTCCCGCTTCAGTCTCAGCAGTTTTGATGTTACAGTCGCGGCTTCTTGTTATGTAGCGAAATTCTAGTTGTCGCAGGTGACACGATGGTGGCATTGTATTCTACTTTTGTCAAAATGAGTTCTGCTTACTATGGCAAAAAGCAATATATACAAGCACTCAAAATGAGTTGGTATTTTTTACTCTAAGCGATTCTACTAAATCCATCTAGGAACACGTCAACATGCAATGTGACGTGAGCGTAAAATTCCTCACGCAATCTAAGATATCTGTTTTTTCAAATTTGGCAAAAAATACATGAAAGTTTATTAGGTTTTACCTAGCGAATTTTGCATACTGCTTGGTTGATATACTGCAATAAGCTTTTGCTCCAAAACAAAATGACGTCGTTCATTTCTCAGAAAATTATCGACTGAAGTTGCCTTTTCGACAAGCATTAAATCATTTTGATTTTATTTTTGACTTTAGTTCAAGCTTGTTACACTGCTGTATGCAGCAACGGCCAAACGAAAAGATTTTACCGCTCGACGGTAGGTAATCGATGGCTGATAGTTAAAAGATTTGAATATCTCTGATGTCAGAAAAATTCGAGTTGTTTTGTAGCAAAGGTTTAATCTAAAATTTCCAAACGCCATGTATTACGCTGTATTGCTTTGCGCAGGATTGCACTCAATGGTAAACGCAAAAGACAGATTGGCAGTTGTTGCTCATTCGAAGTTCACGTGTATCGAAATTTCCATGCAAAAATAACACTCCCAATACAAAGTTCACTACGTGATTAGGTAGATTAGGACATTTTAAGCTGTTTCTTACATTTTAATGCTCTGGATGACTTAATTAATGTATAAAATTATGCATTATACAGAATTTTCCCGCAACATAATAGTCTTTATATTATAATTTGATCTTTTGACCACTCAAATGCTAAAATTGCTATACACATTTTAACACAGCTCGTTCGATTCAATAAGATTACTTAGAACTTTAATGCGCAATTTTGCTAATAGACATTTATTAGTTTTGATGATCCATCAAACACGTCTAAATTAATGATAAGCGTAAGTATTTCTCAACAGATGATAGTTATATAGATGATAAAATATTATATACTTAGAACACCCAATGGTTATTTTACAGAGATTCATGCAATATTACGTCTTACAGCGCAGTTGTATAATACGACGGCATTTACAACAATATTTGCTACTAAGACCAGCGTCATCATGAGTTTTGTCCGTTTCTGGCGTTGAGCCTTGTCACTACTTAACAGCATCAATAATTAATGACAAACTTATCTTAGCTAAAAGGACAAGGTATATAACTGGTAACTTATCGTCCTGCTATTATTGTGTATATTTAGAACCGCTGAGTTATGGTGTAATAGGGCATTTGGTTAGTGTATATATTCCAGGTTATAAATTGATATTCTGTTCGCAGTTTTAAGGTAGGCTAGCCATAAATTCAATAAAATGGTTAATATTGCAGTGCAACATTTATAATTATGAACGGTAGAAGAAAAGTTTATTGAGTCACAGTAATTTGTCAAGTTAGTATACAGAGGCAAACGAAGTTTATCATTACAACGGCAGGACACAAATATTCATAAATTCTTCCGCGTGTTGCTTGCAGTACTAGTTCACCCTAGGGCCTGAATATTCTTAGGGTTACGTAACACAGGACGCACAGTCAAGTGACGTTTTGAAAAAAGCGAGTTAATAATAAAAAAATAGAATCAATGTAACATCGACAGCGTAGGCTATGTGGGGATATGTTAGTTTGCTAAGTTTTTTGATGATCCCTAATTGTTTCTGTATTGAATTTTATCTGAATCATATGACTCTTCTATACACAATTGCTTTATTTCGATTGTTTAAATTTCTGCAGGGCTATGGTAAGTCGGGGTTAACTTATCCAAGGTATATGCATAATACATTCAGGGTATCTCATAAGTAACCCCTAGCCTTAACGTGACCCAGCACCCAAATAATAAACGTATCTAAAAGCGTTTTGGTATGCACGTACTCTCACACATTGCTTAAGTTTGGTTTGTGGTTTGTACTTGTCTATCTTCTGCTTCAATTCTCCCCACAGAAAAACAGCCAGGAGGGTTTAGATCAGAAGAACGAGCAGGCCATTCGACTGGGCTTCGGCTTCCCAGCCAACGGTCAGGGAAGGTTTCGACCAACCAACGGCGCAATTCCGTCTCAAAATGAGAAATCACGCCATCCTACATAAAGTGAAGCCTGTCAGTATTTGGTAGTGTTGAATATTAGGGTAAAATTCATTTCGCAGTATTGTTAGATAGTTCGGCCCTAAAATCCACCAGACCACATGCCTACTCATACTGTCAGAGCAGTGGCATTCATATGGTGTTCGATAGTGTTATGACGGTTTTCTGCATGCCAATAAACACAATTATGCCAATTAACGTGCCCGCTCAGTTAAAAATTGCTTTCGTCAGACCACTTGACTTCATCAGCTAAGCAGAATCATCGTCGAGACGCTATAGCCATTTCTTACAAAATTCATCTCCTGCAATCATAATCATCCTCATTAAAAGAATGAATTAACATATTTCTAAAGGTTCTAGACCCAGACTTTTACAATTTGGAAACCGGTCGATTTCCTGGTGCCCATGTCAACAGCACAACGGCGATTTGACCTTGCCGGACTGTCACCAGATGTCGTAGGTGATCTCCCTGTCTGGGGCAAGTCAGCTAAGGAACCTGTTAGCTCAAATCTGTTATTAATTGATGCAATATTTTTATGATATGGGAGCTGTTACGGCGAATACCGGGACCACTGTCGCCCAACTTCACGGCTATTTTAGATTACTAAATACGGTCTTGCTGCAATTATTGGATAAGCCAAATTCAATCGAGTATCAAACATTTTGTTACATACATATTTATAATATATACTCGGCTATAATTCCTGAAAGTATGAGCATTGTAAGTATATTATATTATTCTCAGCAATAGTTTGAAGTTGGGGCGTTACCTATGGGAGACCCTATATTACAACACTTGCAAATAAACACCTAGGGCTAGGTTATTACGAAAATTATCAGATTTACAAAAATATCATTTTGTATTTAGGCAAACGATATTAATGTCTGAAAACGAACAGTACAATCTTGACTAACGAAAAGTAAACATAGATGGAGACTATTAAAAGAGTGATGTTTTTCTCAATCGAAATATATCGCAGTACCGGGCACGAGATTTATCAAATCGTTGAAAAACCAATTTTCACTTAGCGAGAATTTACTTATATCAGGCTCCAAAGTTACGCACGCCAATGCTAAGATAACGAGAAACTGATTAGCTAAAGTATCACGATACTTATTAAGTTCACATTTTTGGAAAGAAATAATCTCCAACTAAAAATGAACTGTATGATCGTGATCTGGGTTGTTTTTATAAGCGCTCTTAACCGTTTGACTTCGTGAGATAATAATTTAATAGTTCTTAAGCTAGTTGTTAAGCTGGAACATGGACATAGACATATTTCATGAATTATAACATATTTTTAGCGTCGAATAAAAGGCTGTTGACTATAATGTTTGAATGCTTTTTGCTCAAATACTTTATTTTTACGTGCTCATAGGGGCGCGCCGAAAAAACTGTCAGCACAAATAGGCAAAATCGGTGGAACATTTGGAAAAGTCTGGAGAAGGCCAAAATTGGGTGACAATTGGCAAAAATTAGGCCAATTTGGCAAAAATGTGGGGAAAGTTGGCAAAAATTAGGAAAAAATTTGAGTCCCAATAATTTCAAAATTCATTGCCGTCGGCCTCTGGCCTGGCACCCCCCTTCGGCTGATTCTCCCATTGGGGCCTTGAATCTCGTGCATGAATGGCTTTATTTCTTTAAGAATAATACTATTTGGATGGTTTAGCTTTAACTGTAGTATCATAAAGTAATAATACCAAAAATTCACGCAGTTTCTTAGCAAAATTGGTAGTGCGATTTTAAGTTTTCACCAAATAGTATCATTGGCTCGTGCTCCAGACATTTAAATATTGCCACCTTGTTTCATTGTCTGCTTGCCTAGTATTGTTCTATCGTTGTATTTCTGCTATATCATTCTTCTAACGCTACATCATAGAGGAGTAAATCACATTTCCGGGAAACAAAAACCCCATTTGGCTACAAATCTGAATTTTGTAGATGTTATTTTGGACCTGGTTGGCATTGTAAAATATCTGGGAAAAAGTATCGTCGACATCATGTTTTTTTCGTATAGTGGCGATGTGACAACAGTTTTTTCCGTCAGATCTTGATTATTTTGTACAAATGTCCAAACGGGTGCGTATACTATTTACTTAATCTGCGGCAAATAATGCTGTCTAACGCAAAGCGCTGCTTTACATGCAGATTTGTGTCGAGAAACGAAGACATTTACAGCCATTTTGATGTTGTACTTACTCAAACCTTACTTTTTATTTTTCTAAACAAATCTATGATGCCAAAATGTATTAAAAGTTACAATAGCAAAATGCTGCAAATGGCTTCAGCTAATGTTAGTCATATGAACATTTTTGCACATTGTGATTGCATCGCATATCTTCTATGATTCCCATACATTTGCTCGGTTTCTCGAATAATAAGGCGTTTTCTAATTTATCTGGAGGTGGAACTGGCACTCAGAATCAATGTGGTGCGTCGCCGAGTCGTGGTTATCCTAAGCGAGCAGGTACCGCACCAGCAACTATTCATGGTAAGCTTTCAATGCCGGCAACAAGTCAGCCACATATCGTAAATAGGCCTTTGTCGGCTGCAGCTAATTCTGTTGCTGGAGAAATGACATCTGCAAGTGATACTTCGACCAGTTGTCGATCATCGCCTGGCATACTGATGCACGACAGCGGTGGCCGACATTCACCACAACAACAGCGCGGCCTAGAGAATCAATATTACGGCCAGGCCAGTGGCCGAACGCAAAGTGTTGCAAGTGTTCCAGGCATAATTGGCGGATACCTAGTAAGTTGAATGTCACACTATCAAATGTTTCTACTAAGAGGGAAACGGTAATGTGTAGGTGCGTATGTACGTACACGTAATTCCAGTTAGAAGAAGTCAATCTTATCAGAGGATTTTTGAGACAGAAACCAAAATGACCTTTCGATCAGCTGCGGCTGGCACGAAACTTTGAATACATCCGACATTTTAATGTCCAATTCTGGGAACAACGATAGTCGTTAAAAACATTTTCTGCGGAATTGTTTTGTACTATATTTATACAGCATGTAATTTGGACTCTAATATCAGCTCATGGCGCTTAGATATATATAGCACATTATGTACAGTATGCTAACACAAAGCTGCATAGAAAGGTTTACGAAAACTAACGTAGCAAGTTATTACGAACGTCCTGCCTAAGACGTGAGGATAAGGGGTCTGGAATCTCAAAACGTCCCGGATATAAACCACCAGTGACCAAGACGGAGTGGCTCACCACAGTCTGCATTCAATCATTCATTTTGTTATATAAAATGCAGTAACTGTATCAACATTGCAAGTGTATGTAACTGAAGTCATAATAACATTTTGTGAGTACGCTTTCTGGTGGAAATCGAACGACTGACATTTTTGTATCTCCGCAATTACGAAGTCGCACTCTTTGTACAGGTCTGCGATTCAAAGCAGGATATAGAGCAAACAAGTGTCAGCAATGTTTGCAAGCAATGAATTTTAAGATCAACATTAAAAAGCCAGACATATTTTGAAAAAATGTGCCGCATGTAATGAACATTTTAAGGTGTTCCAAGTTCGACAAAATTGTCAAAATGGGCAGCTATTTTTTGTAAATTTAACGTGCAGGTATAGTGGCCTGCGCAACATGCCAGACATCGCAAAAATCTTAATTCCTTCCCGTTCTGAGTTGATTGTGCTGTTCCAGTCAAATCTATGAATTATTTCAGGAATCGCCTCAAGTTAATTTCAACACCTTTTCCAACACGTTCAGTCAGAAAATGAATTTTATCAAACGTCGGTTTTCCTCGAACGACTTGAATCCGGAAGACGAGGTACCAGCTGCAGTAGGACCTGTAAGCGGAGTGATAGAACAAGGCCCTTTAGCGCAGCAGGGACAGTTCGCAGGAACAGGCAGTCAAGTCGTTGCCGTTCAACAACCTGGCACTACGCCACCGCAGCCGCCACCGCCCACCTCGTCGCGTAATCCGTTTACGGCAACTTCTGGAGGCGAGTCTGGATTCAGCTTGTCTGGACTTGGAAGTGGAAGCATGAGCAAAACGATTAGGTATGTTTTTGTCTAACAAAGTGGTAATAAATTCATTTATAAATTTCGTGCTCTCATTTTCTGACCACTCAGTGTACTGTTAGAAAACCTTCCAACATTGTGTCTCACAAGTTTCTTATTAAAGTGATGTTGCAAAATTTAAACAATGTTAGAAAATGAACAAAAAAATGACAAAAAATAACAATAATAACACAATAAATAAAAAAGCTTTAGCGGAAGTAGGCAATACGACAGGAGTTGGCAATTGAATCTATTAAGAGCTTTGGGACTCAAATTGCTAGTTAATACGTTTGAGGAGCCAGGAATGCGTCACCGATAAATAACAACACATCTATGAACACCCATTTCTTATAAAATCTAAGTTACATAACATAGTTATGAACATACAATTTGTCTATAGTAAATGTTATCAACATTAGCAAAAGCTGCGTTTCAACATATAATGCCACAAAAATTAAGAATTCCTAATGAAATTTTCTATTGAATTTTGGCATTCAGAGTCTAAGACTTTTCGCGTTTTTAGAAGGAACTATACGCATTTCTCGAAGTCAGAGTTTTAATGAGCAACAGAACGCAGTGTGTTTGACGCGGTGATGACAATTTTATATTTGTTAGTACATTTCCTTATTGAGTGTTCGTCGCACGCCACCACCATCGGTGTTTTCAGATTAGTGAACGCGGTTGTATCTCGGTGATGTACGGACACATTCCTGTACCCCATATTTGGCCATTTCTCATGTATATAGGAGAAAGTGTAACTTTGCGAGGTGTCGTCGGTTTTGGGATTATGAACTAACTTGACAAAAGAATAAGCCCGCAATACTCACTAAATTAAAGTTCCCGCATCATATTAAGTCACAATGTTTCGCGAACAAAGTTTATATGACAGGGGCCCCCCATTGAAACATTCTGCATTCGCCAATGTCGTCTTAATTTATGGTTTAAATTTCTTTAACTGGATAGTGTATTTTCAATATCGTATCCAAGAGTATTAATTTGATTCTGAGGCTCATCTATTCATATAATAAAAACAAATTAAACAAATTGACAGTGATCAGGTTGATACCCTAATGCGGCGCCAATTTAAATTTGTATGTTTTTAAAATTTCGACCAGTTGGACACAGCGTCGCCCAACGCTTTGAAAAACTACGTTCATAACTTTCCATTTTTATCTTCAGCATAGTTATAGTAGCAACAAATTATTCTGTAAATAATACGTTATTCTTCAATTTTTGTTTTTGTGACAGCCGCCATGCTGCGACATTGTTTTCGCTTTTCGTCAAACTGCGCATTATAAACTTACTTGCAGTGCATTATAATCAAACGCGATCATGAAAATATTTGACAAATCAGACCGTGCAGCCTGCATACCTTGCGAAATTTGTATGCAGCAATCATCTCAGACTCGTCAGATTGCATTTGTGACGAAAGTTTTAGGCATTCTACTTAAATGATGTCACGAAAAGATATCAACTTTACATTGTCTGAAACCTGCAGTATATCTATTATACCTTAACAATTCAGTATAACCATTTTTGTCTGAAACTTGATCAACGATATGAATACAAAGATCTAGTTTGCTTTATAACTCAAAGCTGCTGCATGTCGTAACTTTGAAACTATTACGATCTCCAGCACTGTGCATAACATCTTGTGAGTTGTATATATAATACCTATTAAATATAGGAATTACGCCACATGTGGACGTGGATATCAATGCAAAGTTTTCGCAACATTGATAAAACATAATCTACTCTAAGTTTAGACTCCATTTTGCGTATAACGCTGAATTATACGGAGACAACGTAAATTATATATTTAGGGTGCGGAGCATCACGGACGGCTTGGAGGGTAACCTTTGAGGATGTAGATCAGGCCTCGCGGGGGTCGATACCTCGGGGGGAGTAGCTTCCTGAACACCTGCTTCGGCATGTGTGACTAATATATAAGATAACACATTATATCTGTTGATGTTGGACAGACAGTGGTTTACAAGACACTTCCTCTGCGAAACAAAAAATGGGTTAAATTTAAACAGAGATATATGTATATTCTTTGTAAATATGGATTAGTTATATTCACCCTTTCAAAAATAACTATCACATTTAATTCATATATGTGACATATATTATATGCATGGCTTGGTTTAAGTATACATTTTAAGTGCTACAATTATGTATAAATAATCATACAATTTTAATGCAAATGATGTGCAATATATCATACATTTGCTACATGTAATTTAACAAAAAGTTATGTGTAATAAGTGATACAATCTTGTGCATAAATTCTGGAAAGGATATGTAAATAATCATACATGGACCGATGTCTGAAGGTTCAGAGAGGGTGGCAGCGGCCTCCTGGGGGGAAAGGCGGTCGACTGGTGGCCTCCCCAGTTGGCGTAGAGCGGCGGTGGTGGTACTCGCCGGAACGCGGCGTATCCAGCGGGAGGAGTGGGGTGACCTATTAGGAGGAGTAGCCGGTCCCTCGAGACATTTGGTGTGCTCTATTTGTTGCAGTTTATGTTATTACATTAATGTACGAATTTGAACACAACTGATTTAGGATTTGCCTTCCATACAATTGCCGTATTTATATTAATTTTTACACACATAATAACAAAATAATGTCACACAATATTTGTGTAAAATTGACATTATGCAAATTTTAAGAGATAGGCGATTCCCACATTACAGAATGTAACAGAAATTTCTATAAGATTTAGTCTAAGTACTTATATACTCGTGACAGCGGTTTTATTTAATGGTTTCACGGTCACAGATATTTCACTGTCGCCACGTGCAATGACAATATGTAATACAAACTGGCTCATTCGCGAATAATGTACAGATAAATACATCGGAATTTGAGTTCATAACCTTACTCTGGGAATAGTTCACACTTCAGTGCAACCAAATTAACAAATTGCTGAATTCTGCAATGAACTGCTGAACGCTAAAACTCACTACTTTTTGTATTTTGAAGGTGTTTTTTCGCAACATCACCTCACCTCATCAAGGAACAATTATCCAAAGCGTCATGTGACATCATCGCACATTTGGACATTTGAACCGGAAGAAATTTTTGCCATTTTTGCTAATCTGTTCCCGTATTACAGCTGTTGAAATTTAGCTATAGAGCCTGCAGTAGGATAGAGCCAGGTTTCAGTTGAATCTGGTACGGTCAGTTCGAGCCAAATCAAAATTTACCAGGTCAAATCGGGTTTGGGTAACGGTTTCGACGGGGTCGACGTGCCAGATTGATATTTCTGAACCGATGCCTCTCTAACTATAAAGGTTTTAAAAATCGGTAAAGTAGTTATTTTCGGCAACATTTGCACTAAAATTGCCACATTTTATAGTGTATCTATAGAGCAGATTAGCATAAACCCTGTGAATAATTGCGATATAACGAGTACCCATGTCACAGCTTTCAGAAATGATCATTTTTTTAGTTTAGAGCTCAGTGCTATATGGTTGCTTTTGCTGAATAAATTTTTGACGGTAAAGCATATATACACTTTTTAGCTACGTAAAGAAATTTTGTAGCTCTACAATTTCTTAGTACTCGAAACTATACTACCTATCAATCCATGATGTCCGGTGAAACGAATTGAAAAATTAGTCACAACGTAAAAAATAAAGCACTTGTAACTGTCCGAAAACAAAGACATATATTAGAATAGTATTCAAGCTGAACCTTATAATGGTTAGCCTTGCATCATCATTGGCAAGTTTATGGGTTTGCGACCAGTATGAAACGATGCCCGCTTATCTTCCGCCGTGCTGCTTAAAGAATTTCGTTAGGCTTTATTTTGTCGAACTGCATCTCTCTATTGTGCAGTAGATAGCACAATTCCTTACCAGCACGCATTTTGGGTTGCAGTTGAAGTTATGGGTTTCAAACCGTGGAAAACAAATTTTTTATTGATTATCTCGAATTTCGAACTTTGTGTCGAATGCGGCTGCAAGTGATAGCGTCAACGAATTTTCCCTGCTTGGAACCTTAAAAGTTTTCTATTAAAGACTTGTTGGCCGAAAATGAGATCCTAGTTGAACCATAGTTGTTAGGTAAAGGCAGTAAAATTTTGTTCAATCATTAAACCTATCCAAATTATGTAAACGTTACGCTGGTGACGTTGCGATTGCTGGTATCGAACCTATACACTGTCATCTATCTTTCACTTTTTCGCTGGGAATATATCATCTAGGTTAAACAAATTAAATCAAACTGGACTTAAAACATTTCAGACGCTACACGAATTTATGTGTCTGTTTTATGTGATTTCTCTATTCAAGCTTCGTGGAATATTCCTAACTATTTGAGATACGCATGACCGAATTTCCTGAAGAATGTTGCTGTGGTCAAACAGATTTTATTACTCAGATGAGTTATAATAATATTCAACATTACATTTGTTGTTATGTGCTGTGAAATACAAAGCTAATTAGACTAGTATCTCGCCAGCTAGACAGAAACGGAGTGAGCCCGGTTTCATGTATAGTCGTCATTAAGTGTTATCCTCTGTAATAAATAGGCTTTTCGTTTAATATATAACAGTTTACGATTTCTAGAGTTCCTGAAGTTTTGTAAAGATGGCGTGGCAAAGTTGAAGGCACACTATCTATGATGCATGGTGCACAATCTGTAATAGCTCTATACGAGCAGCAGAAAGCAAACCGTAAACAAATAAGTGGCGATAGACGAAATTCTTTCGGTTAATTAGGGTATAGCCCATTCTTGATGCCCTCCATACATTACTTAACCAAACAGATAAAAACAGAATACATTTTGGATATCGGGTTCGTCCACTGTAAAACCCTTTAAGCGTCATGGAGAGGTATTAGGTAGCAAAGTTAGGCTGTAGGTAACAAAATCATCGTATTTAGCAGCGTACCTGATAAGCTAAAAAGACACTCGTTCTGTATTAAAACACGCAATAACATGCCAAAATGTGAAAGATCGTTATTTCTGTCAGTGGAACAATAATCAGACCAATAACGGGCAGGAAGTAGTCCTACAATAAAGCGTTGTTCAGCAAAGTTGTAGATCGCCACGAGCTGTCGTGAGATAAAGGCTGCGAAACAATGGTAACCGTATGGTCAGCTTAAGCGAATACTCTTGAAAACTTGTTTCTGCCATATTGACGTGGCATATTTTGTCCGGAAACCTTGTGTTCAACTGAAGGTCACATCGTCATCTCTTTTGCTATCGAACAAAACAAAATTGTCGGATTTCATCCACCCGAAAATGATTTATGAGTGACATCGACAGACAAAAAGAAGTATCACGATCTTTCCCCTTGCGCTCTCACGGCAGTCACTTTTACTTACTCGTTAAAGCCCAAAATAGAGCTCATGTTGCTCCTAGCCAAAATGGTGCAAAATTATCTCAAAATGATTACTGGAAAATTTGCGGTATGTCTTGCTTCTGGTTCGCTTTGGCTCAAAACATCGCATAGACTGGAATAGCTAAGTAGTCAGCGAAACGATCGTACTGAAAAATCCTCACTGACCTGGGTGGTAAATTTCGACGGTGTCCGTTCCTATGTTTTTTGGGTGACGCGCATAACTCAAGTTTGCCCAAACCGATTGACTCACGCGATAGCTCATTCGAAAGCATAATACATTTTCCGCCTTTTAGCTAGACACAAAACGAATTCAACTCCTTCGGTAACTAAAAGAGGGACTAAAGGCTCATGTCGGGTCAAAAAGGGGTGTCAAAACATATCTGTGGCTGTATCTCAGTAAACATTGCACATATTTCGACCAAATCAGTTATTTGTAAAGCAATTAAGGCTCTATAAAAACTGTATATAAAGCTTTTGCATAATATAATCCTTGGGTCCAGGATATTGTACAATGTATTTTTTATGGCCCCAAGATACCCAAAATACATGAAAATGACAATATCTCCTGAACTGCTCAAGCTATATGGGTGATATTGGGCTCATTTTGCAGAGCAATTCATCCTCTATGTAGAGTCACATTGTAAGTCCTTTGGTGACGAAAGAAGCTACTACTTTATACATATATTAGTTTGTGGTGTTTTTGCCAACACATCCACGCTGAAGAACACTAGGAAGGCCATGTATCATTTCACATACCTTGATTTGACTGCATAATGTCAATAGCAATCAGACGGATTTATTCTTTTCAGGACTCTTGAGCTAATGAGCAGTTTTAAATTCAAATGTCTACTAAACATACAAGAAATGGCTCTATTGCACAGTAATGCTAAAAATACGGGTAAGTGTTACCATAATACCAAAAAATAAAAACCTATCAAAATTGAGATTTGATGTTTCATTAACACAAGGCGTTTCGATAATTGTTTTAAAGGAACGAGTGAGAAATCACTAAATTCCGTTGTTTCTAAGTCCATATTTTTCAACCACTCGGGTTTTAAACAGGGTTAAATAAAATAAAGAAAATAAAGAAAATCGTGTTTTCCATTTTAGTAAACGCGACTTGGAATTTGTTTTATAATTACTTGCTTTGTTACCTACTGTAGCTTACTTTATATTTATTATATTGTAAATAACGTACTGTTTAGAAAACAAATGTGCGTCTACAATGACTAAATAGTTAATTTCTCAAAAAATTTTCTTGGCCTCATATGACTGTGATAAGGCATGAATATTCTGTTCGGCAAAGCGCTAAGTTATAAGGTTGTGCTCCACCCGCATTTCAGAAACGTGTAGTTTGGAGCAGAATGACAGCATTGTTTGAATTTTGCATGGCCTTTTCAAAGGTAGTCTATAATATACTGCTAGGCAAGTAGTGGATTATACACTTATTTCTGCTGCAATGACGATATTATACACCGAAATAAGTATTTTTACAAATCACACCATTACAGTCTTGTCGCACATACAACACGAGAAATTATAGCACATGCTCCTAAGAGTGGTAGCGAATGTTATCCCACCCCTGATAGGACGGCTGACCAACCCCGGGCGGAGCCGAACATATAGGTGCCGAAGGCGCCGCAATATCCCTCCCTCGGCCGGATGCTCTACACTTTAGACCCAATTCCAACCCCCCGGGACCTCGGTCGTCGCGCATGTATGATGAGATACATCGTAAGGTAACATGCCGTTTTCAAAATAGAAAAATATTTGCATGAAAAATTTCCCTGTTTTTCACCGCTCTTCATCAACATATATGACGTTGATACATGTCTAAATGTAAGCCAGGTTGCAACAATATTTCGAATATATAAATAAAGTTGAAAAATTTTCCTTTTTTCAATTTATTTAGTTATTCTGTAATGTTATGTGTAAAATTTCTATATTTTACACGAAAAGCTGAGGCTTTCAATGAACATTCGCAATGTAGCATTTCGCGATTTTCATCGCACTACGTTAAAAACTTGGACGATACATCACATGTACATAAATAATTAGATTCCGATCAATTAAATGCTACTTTAGCGAAGTACTAAACGTGTCATTTATCATTTTTAATACATCGAAAGCTTTACATCACCAGCTGAAAAATATTTTTTATAAAGTACTAATATTATATACCCTGCATAATTTGATTTTACTATACTCTATTAACTACCAGTTAGCAACCACTTGATGTAGGTTTTAGTTTAGTCGTTGCGTGTTTTCAAGTCTTGCGTTAATAACTTTGGCTCCTAATCGAAACATGCCTAAAACGTCGCACTAGGAGCGACGTAATCTAAAAATGTTGATATTGGGTGAGTTTAAGAGACTTTCATGAGCTTCGTGTTTTTCGAACTTTTGTGTACGTAGCGTTTTATCGATAAAAGGCGGTTAAAACGCACATTTCCGTTTTGTTGGTTTACAGACGACGCCGCCGTCGCAGCACTCTTGTTGATGGTAAAATGGGCGAATATTAAATAGTGACGGCGACGTTGAATCTTTAAATCCATGCAACATTGCTAGATGTTGTAGCGTTTGCTCAACCCGATAAATCCTGTGTGCGCCTCTGTAGAGTGGTATATTTTGGTGTCATTGGTAAACGGCTGACGCTTTAAACCCCGACGCTGCTTAGGATTTGTTGGTATATTATATTGCTTTTATTGTTGTGCTGATATATACCGACCACGACGGTGTTGGTAGTTGGTGGTAGCGGTTAGATGAAGATGGCTCTTTTTTATTTAGTTCTCCATTTGCCCGCGTTATATATTTACGAGCTGTGTTTGAATACTGGCGTGCTTTCGCTCATTCGTTCGTTTGTTCGTTCTTCGACGGTTCATTGTGACAACGGCGAATCTGGTTTTGACTGTTTTCACAATCTTTCCTGTTTGGATTTTATGTTCAACGAAATTTTGTTTACGACATCTCAGTTAATGTCATCTTCTGTATACGCCATCATTTCTCTTTAGATTGGAACGCACGTAATATGATAATGATTTGTTATTGTGCATGAAAAACTTGAACCCAGGGTTTTTACAAATTTTCAACAAATGAAAAAACTATAGATATATTTTTGTTACAACCGCTAGGGTGTGACATTATTACAAATAATGTTAATAAATTGTTCATCGAGGTGCATGACGGCAAAAACGTATTTTGAATTAAAATCATGTCCATTTTGCTATATCCTAACTATAACAGTTAGCTTTTAAATAACAACACTGATTGTTCTCTAGATCCGTAATTTCTGACTTCTTTACCAAGAAGTTATTTTATCGTACTTCAAAAGTTATGGAATCTTACAGTTCTTCAGAGCATTTGATTCTTGGAAAACGTCGAATATCCACCTATTTCAATGAAGCATCTGCCTTAAATCTATTAAAACACAAGCAACTTTGACGTGGTGAATGCTACTCCACAGCATAAAACAAGCAGAAAGTAAGAACAAATATAGAAATTTATAATTTTTTTAATTCCCTATTGCCAAGAGTTTGTGCACAACTATCTTGCAAACCATATGAAGTGACAAACATTACATCAACTTTATTTCTAATGTAAATTCTGTGCTATATCTTTTTAGTGTCCTGCATAACGCACGAATAAACTGTGTGTTCAATGCGGTTTTTTAATTCTTCAATATTTTAACATATCCAATAATTATCGAATCCAATATACAAGTATTGTACAGCTGGTGGGGGAACACAAACGTTGCAGGACAAATGTTAGAAGGTAGTACTAATGTGAGAAACTTGTGCCCCTCCACACTTTTGTTCAAGGGTTCATCATGAACACTTGACTATAATGAGTACCTATTGCTCAATTTCCATTTTGACTTTTTAGAGTGCCTGAGAAAACAAATGGCTAACCAGGAGAAATTCGACCAAATGTGTATTCAGTAGTACACGTTGGTTTTGCAACTAATATCAAACACAGTAATAAATACAGAAACTCCTGGTCCGGCGGAATTGCCCATTGCCATAAAAACAGAACATTAATTAAAACCATGAGACATATAAAACCAAAGAAGAATTCGTTGAAGTGCTAGCTATGTAAATGGGAAGCAGAAACATGATTCAGAAACGAATGACAATTAGTGATTGTAACGGATTATTGGCTGAACCGTGAGCATAGCAACCTAGTCTTAGACATTTCCAAATGAGTAAAAAGCAGAACTACGGAATTATATGGACGTTTTAAAATGCCTACTATCTGTTATTCTTGTTTTCAGTAAAGATGTTGGTTTGATACCAAAAGGATTTATTTTCGCGGCTACCATGCACTAATGCCCAACGGTAGTTGGGAATAAGCTACGTAGAATAAATTTGTTGTAACTTACTACGCAATAGTTTTTGAAACACTCAGTATTTACAAAATAACCACTAAATAATATCGTCTCTCTGTTATCAGAGATTGAATGACTTTTAAACGCATAGGTTAACCTGAATTAATTTTTCCAGAACACAATTGGCTTTCATCGTGCGCAACA
>JASANE010014582.1:0-26991 GCA_030248225.1 Trileptium ribeirensis
ATTGCTTATCGCTGGTTTTTCTCTGGACGTAACACTGTAGCTGCTGGCAATGTTCCCAATTTCAGTAACGTGTGACATAACGTCATCCGCTCTCAACTACGCTTTTGGTTCTAGGTTGGTAACAAGCACCCAAACCATATTTTCCTGAACTTCTACAAAACGGCGTTCGAGCAAATGAGTGGGCCTGCAAACCGAGTGTACACGTAGGATTCCACCAACACACTCTGTCCATTATAATCAGCAAGTATGGATGCTGCATGGCAACAAATTTGTACACTATGGTGGGTTTTGCCCATTCTCTAAAGACACACGACATACGTGGAAGGCTCCTATAGGCACTTCCGTCAGTTTCTCAAACTGCACCAAATCTTTCGGGTCAGCCTCTTTAGTCATTCCTTCCTTACGTTGAACCAGAGACCACGAACGCGCAGGTTGATCACCAACCAGAATTCTCATTCTTTGGTAATCGATCGTTGCTTCGAATTTCCGCAACATGTCATCCCCAATGACCATCGCGATCGGCATATCTGGTACAACATGAATCTGCACGTATTTGGATTGGTCCCCAAAATGTATGAGGGCTTCGAACCATCCCAATGCCTTATTAGCTGGGGAACCATCAAACGCGAACACTTGAAGAACTTCCGAATTCAACTTATATCGGGCGAAGACTTTTTCGAACACTTGTTGAAGCATGATGGTCATTTGGGCTCCGGTATCCACTAACCCGCGTAATTTGTACGAGTCAATTCTTACGGCCACATAGAAACTTGATTTAGCAGGACGTGCCAGCGTTTCCATCTGGGTCAACGAAACCTGCGTATTATTTGGTAGTTCTGAATTTTCCTCAAACACTAATTCAGAAACTTTTTCCATCCTAACCTGGCCACGTGAATTCTCAGGCGAATTATGCACGACACCGGGTCCACCCACATTCCTATTGGAACTTACGACACTAGACGACTTCAAGTGTGCCAATATGTCGTTCATACACCCGTTCATATAAGGTTCCATGTTATGCATCCTATTATCCAATGCATCCAACCTAACGGACTGTACTGCTTTAGTAGGTACTGATTGCGCCTCAGGACAAGGTCGGTACTCGCCCACTAACCGCTTTTCTACATTCACCGAACGTTGCCGACAATCCCGGGCAAAGTGATCCGGTTGACCACACACGTAACATTTCCACAGTTCCCTAGGTGATTGATTCCGCAACACATTGTCATTAGACACTCGTTGAATCGGCGACGACCGTGCGGGAACTTCCCTCGTTACGCCACGTCCTTGTTGACGTAGACGTGCAACACGATATGGGCATCGCGAACGAACGCCCGTGGGGTTAACCATACACAATAGCGAAGCAGCTGAAGTGCGTTCGGCAACTCGGCTATATCTTACATCGTTACACGCATTCCTTACTCGAGCAGGAACCCATTATTCTTCGTGTTACTGCGCCGCTATTAACATTGGAAGCGTTAAACTCGGTCCCCAAAAATTGTTGTGGAGCTGGCCTAATCGGTGACGGCAGCCAGGTTCTATCACCATCTGTTCCGGATAACAAATTTTCCGTACGCTCTATTTGTACAGCCACTGCTTTAATTCACTGAAAAGACCCTTACCGTGAATCAATCGTGAATGCATCCACGCCGCATTCCACACAAAAACGTGTTACGCAATAGGGTCATCTGTTCACCAAGTTTCAACCACGATTCGCTTATGTCATGGGTACGCTAGCTTATCGGGACAAATTCGACCGAACCTATGCGGGGATCTTAAACCGACGCCTTCATCAACAAATTCACCACTATGGGGCAATAAGGTGCATTAGTGATAAGTAGTTGGTGCACTTGAATCCGCCATTAAGAACTCAACGAAATCGCGAGCGGCGTCCGTCACATTTTTTACGCCAAAGGCGAAATTTGTCGTTAGCATCATTTACATCTTCTAACTCACACTCAGTTTCCAGTCGACGATAATCAAGTGACAAAGTCCGTAGTGCCGTCATACTTCCCAATATTAACTGGTTCTTTCGGACGCGCACATTCACTACTATCGGCGGCGTAACCGGGGTGGTTGAGACCATCGGTGCAGAAGCGACTACGTTAGTACTTAATTGGGTACATGGCCACCATGTCGGAGCTTTCTGGGAACACGCTACAGAAGTCGTCGTAGTCACTACAGTTCTAGTATCGCTGATCGAAACAGCAATATTCCTAACTGGGCTGACGCAACGGGAACAGTCGCAGACACACGCGCGGACACCACATTCGGTGCCGACACCACTCTATTGGACACTGCCGGAATATCAGCAGACGTCACTGGAGCAGCCAGCAACGGGTCGCAACAGGAATCGGTTCAGCCCTAACAGGATCTATCACTGGATAAGTGGGCGAAGTCCTACACGGGTTTTTGGCCTGGTATCTGCTTCTACGACGGTAGCATCCACATACACAGAATCTTCTATCCTCGCGTCAGATAACGACGAAGACATGGGAGCCGTTCCTATCAAATCCAGTAACTGATCCAAGTTGCCCCGTATTTCACTCACTTGATCATTTAAGTCACTAGATTGACGAGTTATCAAACTTTGAAGCCTACGTTCGCTCTCAGCGGTATCATATACGGCATCACGGACCAAATTTGTAATTTCATCACATTTATTTATCGTACTTACCTCTACCCGACGCAGTGTTGCATCCAACGGGGTCAACGGAGTTTTGTCCCGCAAAGTAGTTGGATCATCGTAGCCGTCGGTAACGGCGTAATGGTGTTATCAATTCCCATCGTCCACTGGACAGTATCGTCCGGTGGCAGATATGCGGCCGTATCATCCATGCTCGGTAACTTTACCCCGAAATTTACAAAATCATTATTTCGTGCTGAAAACGCACGCTATAAAAACGCTAAGCAACAAAATTACACCACCGCTAACCACTAATCGATCCAGCAATCGCAACCAACAGGATCTTCAATCTTCACAGCATCGATTCTGGCCTCGTAATGGCCACCATGTCGGAGCTTGAAGTCTTTGCTTGGCCGTTCGGTTCGTGCTTACGCGACGCTCCGACCCCCAGGGCTCACTATAACACACAATGTCTATACTCTAGTAGTTTATTTAGGCCACCAAATACTTAGTCCCTCCAGCCACTGGGGTGCGCGAGTCCATGGTCTGGCGTACCAGTAAAGCGGTAGTGTTTCAGGGGTAGCGTTTCAATCCAAGGGAGAACTTAGTGGGTCACACTAATCGTATCAGCTCGGATCAAGTGTTACTATGTTATTACGCTCTTGAATTCGATCAATACCCGTGCGCGCTATACAGTTTATTTATACCAATACAATGCCGGAGCGCAACAGAGTAGGGTTTAACCACCGAAACAGCTCGTGAACGATCGCACTTGATCTCCACAGATTTTATTCCCTAGCATGTAACCGAATCGTTCCGCTCTCGGTTTATACCAGCGCTCCCAGCATACTTTGTAAATAAGACCAAAGATATAACACCAGTCCTATTCCAGTACTCTCGTTGAACTCTTAACGAGTTACTACAAATACATACATAAGAAAGAACAGAACACGACATAAGCGTCGAACTCGTTGTACCATCAAAGCATTCTTCGGACTTCAGCCAAACCAACGTCACGCCCTAGAAAGCAACATGCGGCTCACATTATAAATCCCCACGTTTGTTGACCCCCGAGCCACCCCCTTCGCACACCACTCAAAACCCAACACACACACCCCACATCCAACACACACACCCCACCACCAAAAACACCAAAACAACTGAAATTCTCCATTCGTACTAGCCCATTACGTTCACACTCATTAACTGCAGAAGACACGGCCCTGACTTGTCGGAGCGAAACCACCCCAAAAAAACAGGCCACACCCACACCACGGGGAAAACAGGGGATAAAACCAGAACACGTTATTCTACAACAAAGCTACAACAGGCTGTCGTAGTCTGGGCATGTTTAACTATCCTCGTGAACGGAGCTGACGGAACAGAAATTGAACTATGTGAAAAGAGTCAGTTAACAGAACCAAACAAGAAAAATCTTCTATTCCTCTAAGCAGCGCACCAACGAGACAATAAGAGAAACCTGGTATACGTCGCTCTTTACTAGCTATATCATTTCTCCGTAAAACTAAAAAACCATTGTTAATTCACTAAAAGCATCGATGCGTTGACAATGTATTACCATAACTCCAACACAACCACTCTCCGCTCTATCACTACCATGCTGGTGATATTCACTCATAATAATTAATCACATGTAAAACAAAAGAAAGTCCCGACTAGAACTTTCTGGAAGAAAATTTATTTATTAATAAATAATAATAATAATATTAGTAAGTTTTTAATAATGTAAAATAATTGCGGTGAGAAGGGGTGGTAGTATGGGAGATGTTAGGGGAATTAAAGGGTATAATTTTAGTATGTTGAAGAGGTGTGATAGGGGTATTTGTATTGGGAATTTGGTAAAGGTAGGTTAAGTTTTAGGGGAATGGTAAAGGTTTGAAAATTGTGGAAATAGGAGAAAAATGGGCATTTTGAAAAATACAAATTTAAAAGAAATAAAAAAAGGGAGAAAGGGGTGGGGTAGATATAATGCGAGCGAGGATATGGGGTAAAGGATATTAAAATTTGGGAGAGGTTGGTAGGGTTTTGGGGAAATAGGAGATATTTGAAAAAATGGAAAAATGGGGAAAAGTGAAGATTTAGAAAAATGAAATTTCATATAAAAATAGAAAAAAGGAAGGGTGTAGGTAAAATATGGGGTTAGGTTAGTAGAGGGAAAAAGGATATAAAAAGATGGTAGTTATTAGTGGGGTATTGGGGAAATTAGGGGTATTAGATGAAATGAGGAAAAAGGGAAAAATGGTGATTTTGGGAAAGGAGAGATTTATGGGAAGAAGTAGGAGGGGAAAGGGAAATTTTATACATATTAGTAGATGGGGTGAGGGAAAGAGGGTACTGAATTTTGGAGGATATTGGTTAGGTATTGGGAGAGAGAAGGTAGTTTGAATTTTAGTTGAAAAATGGGAAATTGGAGAAAAATGGATTTTGGGTAGGATTTTGGTTTTGGGTAAAAGAAATGGGTGGATGAAGTATATATTTTAGGAAAAAGGGTAGAGAGGAGGAAAAAGTGTGTTTTGGGTGATTTGCGGATATTTAATTCAGGTTGGGGAAGAGTGGGGATATTTAGGGGGATTTCATAAATAAATAATTATAAGTAATATTATAATTAGTTTTAATTATGTTAATTAAATACATAGCTAGGTTTGTAGTACAAATAGTGGTGCCTTAGATAACAGGAACCCAAACCAGTGTGTAATAAATACTTGCGTATTATACTACTAACTTTGAGTAAATATTATAACCTTGGCTGTGTTGGCTCAATATCGGAATCTTTACCGAGCAAATCGAAATAGACACACTGCGACGCCATAGGAAATAAAAAGTATTCGGAACAGAGTATAGCGCGCGCCAAGAAAGTCAATACACTTCCCCACCGGCATACTACTGGCCACGCGTACGGACCACGCAGCTTCGAGTGAAGAATCCCGTCCCAATTTCCCAATTTAATAATCCGATAGCCGCCACAATAAATCATAGTCCACCACTACCCCCAATAAGACGAGAACCAATGACATGCTGACCACGATGTCGTGTAAAAGTGTGGAACAATTATAAATAAAATAAGTTGGTCAGTATTTTTGTAACCTACGTGGTCCTAGGGGTGTTTAGTCCCACTGTAGATTATACACTACTACGTGTGAGTTTATCGGCCTTCTCCGCGGCACGTTTCTTACTAAAACGCAACCGACATCTCCAATGGTGGCCACAGGGAAAGGGGTGGAAAGAAAAAAAAAAATAAAAAAAAAAAAAAAAAAAAAAAAACAACCAAAAAAAAAAAAACAAACACAACAAACAAAAAAAACAAACCACAAAACAAAAGAACCCCCAAGCCCAGCCACAAAACCCCCCAGCTGAGAGCGAACCAGAACAAAGAACACCACAGATCCCAACAAAAAATAAACAAAAAAAAAACAAAAACAAACAACGCACGACACACCGAACACCAAAAAAACACGCCAAAAAAAAAAGACAAGCAAAAAAAAAGAAAAAAAATAAAAACAATAAAAATAAAATCAAAAATAAAAAAAAAAAAAAAAAAAAAAATAAAACAAAAAAAAAAAAAAAAAAAAAAAAAAAAAAAAAAAAAAAAAAAAAAAAAAAAAAAAAAAAAAAAAAAAAAAAAAAAAAAAAAAAAAATAGAAAAAATAAAAAAAAAAAAAAACAACAACAACAAAAAAAAATTCGAGAATTATATTAAAATAAACCACAGTTAACCTAATTATGCTTTGCAACCTAAACAGGCTTAGACCGTTGGTTGTACTAAAAAGTAAATTACTATGGGATAAAAATTATGAGTTTAGGTAAGGATAGGATTGATGCGTTCGGCACACTTTTAGGTGTGACCTTTTCAGAATTAAACTATGACTAAATTGAATTTTGGTTAGCAGAACTACATATCCGTGCTAATACCGACTATACCCTGGCGAGTCCGGAGAACATGCCGTGGGTAATGAGTTTATACTTAAAACGTCGAAATGGAACTAATGAATTTCAAAGTTTAACATGAAAATTTGAACTAACGTTAACGAATTTGAGCACTCGGCCCATCAACGTTTGTACCCTGGCTAGTCCGAATGACAGGCCATGGTGTATTGATAGAATTTTGAAAAAGGATAAGTCATGACACTAAGTAAAACTTTGTAGAAGTTTGATTTGTGAAACCGAATACATTTAAAACCAAATAAAAAGTTTTAAAAAGGGATTGCCAAGTTGAAATAAAAAGTCAAGAAAATAACAGTACCATATTGCGAATTAAAACGATAATGTATTTAGAGGTTTCTTAAATAATTTTACATGGTGGTACCGCACCCGTGTAGGCGAGTACACCCCTAAGCCTAAAATCCGCCAGAACGTGTCCGAGATCACAGATTCTGGGCGTAGTATTCAAAAGTTTTAGGCAGAGTGTCACTACGGCGAAGAGTCCGCATAACAGTCCCGTAGCGTCTAGTAAAAAGACTTTGAATGAGTTTTGGCATAACTTTTAAAAAGTAAAATTGAAAAATTGGGATCGGAAAGTTTGTACTAAGGAATTTTATCATGGGTGGTGGAATCAGAGTGGGAGTGAACTATATTAGTTCTGAAGGCATCCAAGCTCTATCTCAGCTCGACAGGCGGCCAGAGTTGAGATACAGGCTGGAGCTAGAGGGGACTTCTCATACATTTGTCAATTTGTGAGTACACATTAGAATTTTCTGTTAACTAGAATAACTATGTCCTGCATAAAGTAAAGATTGGTGCTTTACCTTTAGAGATCGTAATATTAAGATAGCAGGATTGCACCAGAACGATAAAGCTCTATCTATTTACAAGTCGTCTGAAAATAATTAAAGAATGAATAACACCATTTAAAATAACGTGTCCAGCAATCCGTTGAAACTAAAGTTTTGTTAACCATTTAACGAATATTGCCGCACAAATGCCAATTGAGTAAGGGCTAGAGGAATAGCGTGGCTCTGCCACCTTAACCTTATTACAAAAGAAGGTGCCTGCGTTGGTGACCCGCACCATCTGTCGGTGGTAAATAGTATTCAGGAAACTACCAGTAAAATAAATAAAACAAAACCATCAGCTCCTGCTGGCCACGTAACACACAAAGTCGTGTAGTAGAAATTTTTATTACCTGACGTTAGCTGGAAATTTATAAAGATTATATAGTAACACCGTTAGCATATAACAAATGATTATAGAGTAAAAACTTAACAAGAGCCCCTGGCATTATGCACCAGGTATAATATAGATAACATATTTTCCACCTAGCGAGACCTTAGCGGTAACTGAAAGTTTCGCACCGCGTAACCCATCTACCTATAACAATTTTTGTAAGTTTTTATATTTTAACTAATTTGGGACAATAGCGTGCGATCATGCATTATAGGATACATGTACCTTAAAGCGTACTACCTGAAGTGCTCGTGTGTTTCGTGAACCTGAAAAACTAAAGAATTTTATGTGTTAGTGTTAAGGACAAGTGACACAGGATTTTCCCCAAATAGAACGTGGGTGTTGGCCCATAACTGCCAAGCCCCCTAAGCATGAAATTTCCCCGGCCTGTGCATTGGACCACCCCTAGGCGAGGCTTGCGCTAAGACATAGTTCCGACAACTATGTCCCACCCCAAGGAAGGTTTACAATGTCACAGCCTTCGACGATAGAGCAGCCCATGGTGTGGCAGCCTGGGATCCAACGGGTGGTAAAAATGTGCCGGAAAGGTAGAAAGACCAATCCCACCCAGAGGTTCCCGTTTAAGGAATGGGCTGCCCTTTTTCTGGTCTGCCATATAACCCGGCTAGGGCTTACTATGCCTAGCACACCCGCCTCCTCGGCAGGTTCCAGAAATGCAGGTAACCTCCTGCAAAGTTACTGTAAGTGTACCTAAGTTTACTTATATGCGGGTGTGTGTAGATATGAATGTGTGCGAACACCAAGGTGGCGTGAGGGTGCAACTATTGGGCGTCTTTCACGAGGTACTAGCAGAAACTCTAAAAGTTGTTCACGGGTCGTGCACGTTTTTCATTCCAATAAGACAACAACAACCCCAATAATGACTCTGTGAAAACCATAAGAAAAGCCGAACGAAAAGAGAGAAAAGAAAAAGGAAAGAAGAAAAAAAACCAGCAGCGAAAATCCTAACCGCACATTATATATAATTGTATGTATAATAACAGCAATAATAAAATGAAGCAAAAAACACCAGTCGTAATACAGAACTACACGTCGACTATCGAAGAATAATATATATCTCCATTACTATAACTACAACACCCTGTCGTTAGGCTTCAGCCAATACGATAGCTATGCCACGCCGCAGTAATAATAATGTTAACAATATTTATTCAATAATAATGTTATTATCTATGTATATTGAATTTATGTATTTTAGGGAAAATTTAGTGACTTTTAAAGTTGGAAATAAGAGTTATTTAGGGGTATCCGTAACAAGTAAGTGGGTTTATGGATGGGAATGGGTGCATAGAACCCCATTCGATAAATTTAAAGGTTTGGGAAGTCGTATATGATTAGAAAAAGTGGAATATCGTTATATTTAGTTTTGGGAGATAATAATAAAAATTAGAGGAATCCAAGGTTAGTAAATATAGAGAAATAACGGGATTAAGGGGGTTTCCACCTAAGGAAAAGATGAAATATAATTTAGCAATAGGGAAAAGTTGTACCCAAATGGGAAAAATATCAACGAATTGGTAAGTTTGTTAGGAGAGTAAAAATATTGATTTTTAGGTAAAATGGAATGTCAAATTAGAGCATAGGGGTAATATACCCTCATATAGAAGTAAATAATGGGTTCACCCGAGTGGGGATAAGTGTGAATGTACCCATTATGGCCTATAACCCACCCCACCGGGAGGAAATAATAATGAAACCTAGTAAAATGTGTTATTTGAGTAAAATGATTGAAGTTGGTAAATTCCTAGATTGAAAACCAGTTTTAAGGGGTAATATGTGGGTAAGGGTGAGGAATGAGAAGTGTAATGTAAAGTTTGAATAGTTTTCTCCCTCTCGGAGTTAGATATAGGAGTCACCCCGGTGGGGAGGTGGATATCCCCAGGGGAGGATAATGAAATCGATATAATTTTAGTAGTTAGATCAAAACATATGAAATATTATCTATGAGGGAAGGAAATACAAGGTTGGACCTGCCCAAAAGTTGACACTACGTCAACTTTCACAATAAATGATTCAATGCAATCTCTAATGCTACCTTCCTGATTTGCTTATACTTAGGGACTTAATGTCACCACTTATAATAACTATCGTTTATTTCTTCCAATACAATACAACAAAATACAACCAATACATATAAAACACATAAACGGCTGAACCGTACTCACCTTGGTCGCGCAGCTTCTGAGGCCGATTGAGGCCCCGATCTAACTGCGCAACCGCTTAAATACCCGAGCTGTAGATCTACTCCCAATTTTCTCCTAGTTGATTTCTCTAAGTGTTCCAAATTGCATGTCAAGTTTCTAAGTTTTACTCTGGTTCCACTCCCCTAAAGTTCCCTCTTAAACCTAAATGAATTTTAGTCATTAGAGAATGAGTTTTTATGAATGTCCATGAATTCCTGAGTATAAACAAAATTTAACATTTTCTTCGAAAATCCAGCTGATATACATACACATATCCGCTAATGTAGGCCTAATGCTTAAGGCACCCAACCCTTACACTCAAATCCGATATATTAAATTCTATGCCTTATTTCTAGTCTCCCTTTAAAAACTCTCCTACACTTAGCTAAGTTTTAAAAATGCTCCTGCAATCTATGCAAAATTTTGAATATGCAATATTACACATATTCCAGCGCATAGAAAACCTGTCATTTAGGATTGCATAATAAACACATACACACATGATGCTGCACATATATATACACAATATTCCAATGCATTCCAAAGTAACGTATATTTTAAGGTGTATTCACACTTCATCTACAGATACATACTGCACGTAAACAACGCATAACATCTAATATAGTAAATACATGTACAACTTACAAACAGCGAACCCTATGTTGCAGCTTAGTTTTTTGTAAACAATACATGAACGGGTTGAGGTCTAAGCGTGACGATGTAAGTAGTCCAATTAGGTTACAGATAGCTATGAATCGTTATATTTTCACAAAAATTAAAATCGACCCTGGCCCCAAATAAGGCATAAGCCAAAATAAAAACTTATTTATATTGTAATAAAAATTATTAGTCTACATAATCCAGACGAATTACGAAAGTCCATCCTAAAACCCAAAATTCTAAAAACGCCACTCCAAAGAATGCCACCTCTAATAAGTGCCCAAAAAGAATTGTCAGTCAAACCAAAAAATAATGGAGACCAAGAAACGTCGAACAATACAACAAAAAAACTCGACGAAATTATGCGCCAGTTCGACACCAATACCCCGGAACTGAAAAGAATGGAACAATGTCCTAATAAGGAAAGCTTGCAAGAAACGTACACAGATACGTTTCAAGACGAAACAAGCATAGAAGCACTATTCCCAATATAAGGGATCCAGAAAAAAATATCCGGGATAAGGTACAGAAGTTGCAACGTTAAAAAGAAAAACAATTACAATTTATAGCGAGACACGAAACTTTAACAAAGGAATTACAGCAATTATGCCAAAGTATGGAATTGGACGAGCCGAAAATTCCATTGGCACAGCCAAGAACGCAATCGCAAAATACCGATGATAATGAAATAACAGTAATTCTACAAAATAATGGGATTCAAAAAACATTTGCAAGAACCAAGCCAGAATGCCTATCGACCAAAAATCGTCATTCAAGGCGTAAAATACGACGGACCCTTCAATATGGATCAGATGTATACAAACCACCGGGTAGTAATAACCCGGAACAAGCGGAAGTAAATAATTACGCCTAGCGATCAAGGAACAATTAATTTGGAACGGAGCACCGTCGAAATGCAACAAATTACGGAACAACAACAACGACAACAATTAACGACAAATAATAATATAAATGGAATCCAAAGGGGAACTCGACGTGAAATGAATCAAACGAATACGAGTCGACATCAACTCGGGGCAATCCCGAGACGATTAAATGCGTATCGAAACCAAAACAATGTAAACCAACACGGTACGAATGACGATCAAAATTTTATAAACCAAAACCAATGTGGTACGATTCAAAACAAAGTAACGATGATAATGATCAAATAGAATCAAATAACGGTCGACGGGGTGTACGAGAGAAACGATGTAATACGAATCAAATACGCTTCGAATCATACAATGACCAAATGATTTGTGATTAATGTGGTATTTATGAAGAACCAAATGACACAAACCAAATACAGTTTGTGTAAATTATGACCAAGTCACAAACACAATGCAAATTAATGAGCAACCCAATCAAATACGAATGGACACAAATATGGAACGAAGTAGCACGAATCCATTAACGAATGTACGGAACCGAATGCAAGTACCACAGGTAACCAATAATGGTACGACCCAAATGGCAAACATATGTAATCAGATACAAACCCCGTATATATAACAACAAATTGTGACGAATTTCAAACAACGAATACTTGGAATCAACGTCAAGGAATAACTACCGGTGCAATTCAAAATGGGGCATACCAATGTTATGGTCGCATATCGCTTGGCGGTTCATTTAGTGCCTTTGTCATATCCAACGGTTTTGACGGCTACGAATGTGTGCTTTCGTCGTCGAATTCGACAGACCTTGATGGTTGATTTTGTGTTTGCGCTGTTGTTCCGTCGTTCCACACCGCATTGTGCTTCCGTTCCTGCTTTTAGGCTTTGCGTGCCAATTCTCGACCTTTGCTATTCATTGCAAGGTGCCTGCGTTGACGCACCTCGTGATACTCTGCCTATTTGATTCCTCGATTTCCTTTGTTTGACTGAACGTTGCTTCGGACACGGGGACCAATGTATTTTTGTCACCGTGTTTCGTAAAGCCGCCTCGGTGATAAACACCTTTTTTCTCGAAAAATATTTGCTTGTGCCATGTTAATCAAACATACCTCTTGTTTAGAATCGCCTGTGTCTTTTTGAATGGAACATAATACGGGAGCTACGATGAGATGAGTGCAACGATAAAAATTAAAGATGAAATCAATTTTACTTCTCGTTTTAAAATCAGTTATTTTTACTAGATTCTAATCGACTTTGTTTAATTCCGTTTTCATAAACAAAGCTGATTCTGATTTCACATTTGTGGATTTGATTTCACTGGATTTAACTCCACATTAAGTGAGATGAATTTTAGTCGAGCTGCCACTACCATACTTAACCTAAGTGAAGTTAAAACCAACCGTTCACATCAACCAGATTAGCAATAGATGCATGTGTTTAATATAAAACAGGTTCTAAAATTCCCGCCCAATGTCAATTTAAAACGGGTCGTTTTAAGCCAGTCGATTTAAATACAGTCGTTTTAAAGCGAATGAATTTCATTTCAGCTTTGCAACTGAATTTAAAGCTAGATCATTTAAATCGAGAACCGCAATTGTAACTACTTTCAGTTTTACCATACCTGTGTGCTCATTTTGTCGTAGTTTCCGAATAACGATCATTGTTTATCGATATTGGATCGTCCCTGTCGCGCGACATCTTTTCAAAAATTTTACGCCATTCCTCTTCAGCTTCCAATTGTCCGTTCGATAGCGGCGACAATTTGTCCGGATCGCTCGTGTTTGGGTCGACCGGTTGTATTCCACCCTTTGGTGTCGACAAGAAAAAGTCGGAATTGAATAATTTTGGTACCAGCTATATATAATGTATAGATAACTACAGACTTTTAGAGGGTTGGGTGTTTCGTAATTTTATGACGGCTGTCGAGATATGTATTAGTTCGAAGCAAGGAGCTTGTTCTTTCGTGTATGGATTACTTTGCAAATGCGATATTGCAAAAATTTTCGCTGTTCATATTTTGACTGTCATATATAGCAATAATTTGCTCGTATGCTATACATGACGTTTTTGTTAGGTAGCGGAATAGTTATATTAGTTATAATCAGTTATTTAGACCAAACTTACAAGCGTTTGACGTTTAAGTGGCTAATTGGTCATATTGTTTGAAGGTGGCGTGTGGTATATATGTCGAAGTTTATCCAGCAGACAGTGGCATAGTGACCCTTTCAAAAATCTACGCAGCTTCATTTCAAATCGCTCAAAATATATCTTCTATTGTTTAATTTATATAAAATATAAAAAATTTAATATAATTTAAACTTAATTTATCACCGTGTCATCCTGCTGTCTTGAATTTTAATGGTTAAAGCCGAGGTTTTTACAAAATCTGACTTTTTAGTGCTGGATTCTCCATTTTCTGAAAATGTTGTGAGTGGTAATGATGGTCGCAGACCGGTTCAAACCACGAGATCTTGGAAACTTTTCTAACCAGAACTATATTTAAATTACAAATAACACTATGTGAATTTGTTGTATACTGTTGGCCGACAATTTTGTTTGTTAGCTGAAAGGAGTTTTTTGGATTCGTCGCTTCCACGGCTGGACCGAAAATTTCTTCAGGTTGCGTCACTGGTCGGGGGCATGCATGAACCAATGGACCCAACTTTGACACGATTTGAACGAGGGGTATATATCACCGGTTCAGTAAGGAACTTCGAAATTATTTTTCAAAATTCAGCGATTTTACCTTTACCTTAACTGTCCTAAGGACACTGCAAAGACGTTATTGTTAATGCGCCTAGGGGATACCAAAATTTTAGATGATGGCACGAACCCATGGGCACACCTTTTTGCAATGGTGAAATAAAAATATTCCATATCCCACCTTGGAGCCATAGCCCAATTCGGAGAGGCTAGTGTGTTCGGTTTTTCTCAAAATCGAGTGTACAGTTCATTTTGCGATTGTCTTTTTTATGCATTAATGTATTCGTACGGCGAAAACTATTAAAATATGTTTAAATTTTCAAAAGTTAGCACGCTAAAACTAAAAAATACTATAAAACCATATTTTCTGTTCCGTTTTTTGAATTTTTTTAATATTCTATTATGGTGTAGACGCTCTAGCATTTAACAATTGGTTCGACGCCTGCTGCCCCTCCAGAGGGTCGGACGACGTCTCAAGAGGTGATCTGCGCTTAGGACGTGGGCTCGACGCATCAGGGTTTTATCCCCGCTATCTCTATGAGCGTGTATGTGCATTACTATTAGCATCTCGTTGCTATACCCTTAATCTTCGCAGATGGTAATTTTGTGTCTGCCTCTGGCCAAGTCCTGGTCGAAAGAATACGATATAAAGATTTACTGCAAATGAATGGCAAAGATATTACAGGACTCCTCTGCTTGCACTATACCAAATATAAGCCTACGTTTGTTTCTGTGGTTGCTAGGTCCTTAGCTTGTTGTTTTAGTTTTTTGTTATAAAAGTAGCCTTGCCGCTGGCAGGTCAGTGCATCCAATTGGCGGCTCCTTTCCTTTCCTTCTTACAAGCTTGCAATAATTTTTAGTACGTATCTAACTGGCAGCTTGATCTAAATTCGCGACTTTTAGGGCAGTTTATTCTTTTCCGACAGCACCGGCTACCATGTGATGGGCAGCCATAGGGCTTAAAGGACATCCGAAAAGCTCACATGTGATTTTTTCGGCTGTCCATTAAATCCTACTGCTGACCATTATGCGGTAGCTAGTGGGTATTGGTAAGACAGAAACCACCCTGGCGTACAAGATATTTAATTCAAGATGCTAGTCGTGGTAAAAATTAAGTAACGAGTTCGCTGTGTAAGGACGAGAAATTCCTATCAATTGTATGCACTGGCCTTCCAGATTTAGGTTTGCTTTACACAGAAGTTGCTCGAGTTCGTAATAGTACACATAGTCCCTCGGCCAGAGATACAAACGGATTTGTAATAACGGACGTAGTTTTAGTTACTAAAACTTATTTATTTTATTTAGTATTGAAAGCAACTGTGGAAGCTTGGGCATGAAGTCATTCAAATGGGGTAGAAGAGGAGTTAGTCATGCCTGATGTGGCTTATGACCTAGACCGAAGTGAAAAATGGAATACGGGTTAAGTGTGCTAAGGAAGCGAGAAACTAGGGAGACACAGAAGCTGCAGCAGCTTTAGCAGCCATGGGCCAAGCAACCGCAGAAGCAGAAATTATCCGTTGTATCGAATGTAGCGCAAGCGCAAGTTTCTAGAGTTATATATGTTACATAATGATTTGCAGTAAATCTATCATACCTTATTTTACCCAGACCAAAGCACGGTTAATTTTTTCCAGTAGTAACATTTCGTGGTCAGTAGATACGTTCGTACCCATGTCATCTAACCAGATTGAGTTAATGATATTCCTTCAATAATTCTTGCTGGAAAACCTTCGGCACCACGAGCGGTCCATACACTCGTGTTTCACAATTTTTCCGAAACTTATGCCGAATCTGAAACAACCGCTCTTTGGAAGGAAGTCAATGTTGTTTCGCATAAGCCATTTATTACACCGTTGCTGAGGAATGTAATATCTTGATTACCATTTACGAGGTTTTTCAGAAAGTTTATTTTACTTAATTGCAATTGCTTTTTTAATTATGTTAACGCCGCATTTTTCGCTAAAGCAGAATGATAGCGATTTAATGATGGAGATTAAAGCACCGTTTGCGAAGGTTAGACAAAGTTGTTATTTTTTAGTGGGTAGTGATGGACAAGGATATCCCTATACAAATTCATTTCCGGATATTATCCGCGACGCCGGAATATCTGGAGAATTCCGATATACGTACATTGCATCCTGTGACTAGTTGCAAAATTTTACTGGTAGGGAACCGAAAATCTCTGTTCCAGGATGCCGATAATGCACTGTTTACAGATGTGTAGTTTCACATGACTTTTTGCGAAGAGATTTTGTCGTATCTACATATTGTGGGTTTAGGCGGTCAGTTTTAGTGTACATATTTGGCTTAGCAAACGAGACACCAAATCCTTGATTCGTCTATAAGAAGAATACACGTTTGCAAATATGTTTTCTTTTTGAAGAGATGATATGTCGTTGGTTTTACATATAGTGGATTTAGACGTTCCATTTTCGTATATATATATTTGCCTTGGCCAACGAGAGGAAGGCGGTTCGGGTGACCGTCTCAGCTTAACGGTAGTTGGAAACCCAAAATATGTTCTTACACTTTCAAAATTATTTCCGTTCTTTTCTTGTGTTTTCACCGTAAGCAAAATTTATGATACCGTATTACTTACTTCAGCCAAAATGTACAGGTACAATTGAAATTAAGTGCGCGTTTAGTCGGACGCACATGAAAACGAATGATATAGCGATCGATCGATGTTTGATTAAACGAAATTCGTTATTAAACGCATGATAACATTTTTATTACATAATTTTTTATTTTAACGCGGCCGGACCCCGTTAAATTAATCACAAAACGATCGACTTCCGTTTAAACGAAAACGAACAAAATCGAGCGAACTTAGTTAGATTTTTGAGCGCTTAATTCGGGTTGTAACTGTATGTACACGACGCAGATTTAGCCTCACTAATAATCTAATAACCTTCCGTTTTATTTTTTATAGGATTTTTAATCTGTATACCAAATAACGTATTGAAATTTGTCACTTTCTGGACCTACAATCTTTTAAGGCGATGTCTAATTTTAAGTTGATTTTTTAACTATCTTTATTTCGGAATCTGTCATAGCTTGTTGAAATGTATCCTGGTGATTCTGAATTCAAATAAGAGACTCCAGATGTCATAGAAAAGAACTTTTTATGTTAAATAGGTATTTAGACCCTCCTGTTTCGACTATTATAGAGTATAATACTTACATGTTAGTGGCTTTTGATTTCCGTGTTTCAGGCTTTCAGTTGGCTCTGGCCGTTCTCTACAACCTCGTCTAAAAGACACTCAAAATATGTCATATATATCTGCTTTATTCTGAGTGTTAAGTATAAATTTAAATAGTCGCCATTATAAATAAAAAGCTGTTCGCTAAGATAAGCTCAATCGTAGTGTAAGTTTAGCGTAATCTGGCCTGACGAAATTGGAGGGTGAGGGTAACCCTACTTTCCAAGTCCCTCCATGTTCGTGAGATTTTCCCCCGTGCCCGCCCCCCCTAGCTCGGCCGAAACCCTCATGTTCAGGTATATCCAAAAATTTTTTATTTCTGAAAGTATATGTTTTTATACTTGTACAGTTGTAAACCTACATGAAAATATGGAAATATTTAGTATTTTTGAGCAAAATTTATTCCCCTCACGCTTTAAAATCTCCACCGAGAACGAACATGAGAGCCCCGAAATTCCTCCTTTCGGAGGGCTGTGGACAGGCCAGGTAAGCCATATTTTTTTGCTGAACTGAACAGTGTTTATACATATATCTCAAATCCTTTGTATACCATTAAACAATGCTGTATTAGTAAATGGCAAAGACTGGTATACAGGCATTGAAGTTTAAATAAATCTTAAAAAATATAGGATATGGTTGTCCATATCCGGATATCCGAATAATAGGATATATCCCACAATTTCATTCGGCTTTGGTAACTCATACCTCAGCCCATCACTGGTGTTGCATATTATGTATTAGCGTTGCGACTGCGGTAAAAATTTTTAACTTTGCACAATCGGAGGAGGAAGTGGAAGGTCAACCTCCACAGAGGCAGATTTTACTTTAGAATTTTATTAATATAAGTAAAATCTGAGGCGAATCGAAACAAAGTTGTTAATAGTAACAAGATCAGCTCTGAATTTGCTCATAATGCAGGCTTCTTGGCAGATGGCGGTGAGGGTGTGAATGCTCCCGCACTGCCATTTCTCGGTGCCCTCTGGAAAAAACAGGTGCTGCTTGCAAAATTATATTTCCGAGTTGCACATTTTTGTCCCACTAGTTGAGCGATTGTGATCGTAAACCGGTAAATTTGAAAAACGCGCAAGATAATAATTGTCAACTTAACATAAATATGGAAATTCAATTATTGTTCAGCAGTAACTTACGTCGAAAACGTGCTGGGATGTTTTTATTGTAGCAGGGTAACATTACGATATAGACTTTAAAATAATAAGTCGACTAAGATTTCGAAACGAAACATATGATGACATTTCATATTTTGTACAGTGATCTCCAACGATATCATACCTGTCTCACCTCCGAATTTTCAGTGACACGGAAGCGGAGATAAAAAACTGTGGAGACAGACGCGAAGTGACAAATTACGTTAGGGTCAGCGAGACAGATCCGGATCTCCACCCCAAGCCTGGTTTTCATTTTGATTTTACACATGTGTTTTTCACTATTCTATGTCTTCTGAAACATTAAATGTTAGGTATAATAAAATCTGCTGGATAAAACCATCAAACTTCGGTTCGACATTAAAAATCTGCTTAATTGAAACGGAGCGAGCGGATTTTTTCGCACGGCGTAAGGGAAGATTGGTGAAAATTCTTTGTGTCTTTCGGTATCACTTATAACTGGTCTTCGGGTGAACGAATTTGGAACATTTTTTGTTCTCCAAAAAGTAATGCCGATGTGCCCTTTAGTTGAACTTGAAGAGCTACGGCACAAAATGCCTTTAAGCCTCCTCGGACTGAGGGGGTCTAGGAGGTGCCTTCTGTAGTTTTTTTTGCTTATCATTTCCCAACGATATGGATTAGAGAGTCCTTCATATTAGAGAATTAGTTTGCTGTCAAGGGCTATGGGGGTCTGGTTTTTAAATTTCAATTACGCATTTGATGAATATAGTACTTCACCCGGGCTTCACATACCCTCTCAGTCGGGAGCGGAGTAGCGAAATTGAGGATTTCTGGCTATACAAATTTCGCAAAATTTATGCTGATAAACCGACTCAAGGGGGTCGTCTGGTAGGCTCCTCCACTCATCCCGTATATGTAAAATGTGCGATAATGATGACATTTGCAGCGTGTGGGTACACCCAGCGCTATAAGCATAGAAATAAAGAGTCCAAAACGCATTATCTCGTCTACCAGATGTGTGTGCTTATCAATAGCATTTTTATATACAATGCTTCGGATTGAATTTAATTGAATCACATTACATACATTACATTTAGTTACGTGATGGACATAATGTCCGGTTGACTGGCGTGTCCACAGCCCTCCGAAAAGTGGGGGCAAACTTTGGGGGCCCGTGTTCATTCTCGGGGAAAATTAAAAGTGGGGGATAATTTTTGTTTAAAAATACTGAATATTCCTATATTTTCCCAGTTTTAATGTTTTTCACCCATCCGTGAATGTATATTTTCAAGCTGAAAAACGATATTTTAGCATTATAAATAGTGGTAATTGATGTTTGAAAACAATTTGCAAACAAAAACAAATTTTAAGACAAAATTTTTGTGGAATTAGTTGAACATAAGGGGTTTCAGCCCAGTTGGGGGGACGGACATAGGGAAAATACCAAGAACATGGGGGATTTGGAAAGCAGGGGGTCCCCCAGTCCCCCTTCCACTGTGGACAGGCCAGGTTGACATATAAGTTTCAGTGTAAGTCATAAGGAAATGTTACGTGATAGCCGCCTCACCGGATTTTTGATCCTTGCGAATGTTTTGAGCGTGTTTGCCTCGAATAGATTTTCAAAGACTTTTTTAAGCATTATTTCGGTAAGCAGTACATATGCGCGACAAAGCTTCTCTAATAAAAAATGGGCATCGAAGACTCCTTAGTATGGGACGTAACTTCAAAAAGATCAGTTGTGTAAGTGTGAAGGGTTCTTTGCCAAATCTGGCCATACGATTACCGTTCCCGCAGCCCATATCTCGCGATACAGGTTTCATTTCGGAAAACGGAGACACAACCAGCTCATCGAGATCTATAACTTTACTTCATATAGATTTATTGTGAGGCCACTCGCTGGACCGCCATGGGCCAGAATATTGTTCGTACACCCTTTGCCAGAAATATCGGTTTTTCAGAGTTCAGCATGTCATCGCGTGTTATTACTTACAACGAGTGTCTACTAGTTATGCAGCACGCTGAATACGATGACTGCCATCTAGACTCCAACTTGCCTATTTTATACATTTTCATGGGTTTCATCGACACACTCGACTTTGGTTTGGTTATCCAGAGACCAGCACGAATGTCATATCTTTTCAGTTGTTTTCGGTGGGCTTAGGGTCGACGAAGTTTTTGCGCTTTTCAATGGGTTTAGGGTTCCGAAGGTTTTCGGATTCCATATACATCAAACACAGCCTGTGATAGGTGATTACACAAAATTTCAACCGATAAATGAAACCTATCATACTGTGTCCGCATCACGCTCGCAAGGTAGATTCTAGTTCAGTTTTGGGTAGTGAGTGAAACGAGTGTTACGAGGAATTCTCGGTAAATTTGAACGGTGTCCGTTTCTTGGTTTTGGGGGTAGTACATATAACATCAAATTTGTCTTGTCCAATTGGCTCGCTCTATAGCTCATTCGAAAGTTAAAGTCTGCAATTGTGCCCCCTAGCTAAACGCGAAAACGGATTCCTGTCCTTTATGTCGTAAAAAGAGGGTAGAACGGCCTCGGGTCGGGGCAAAAAGGGGTCAGGCGAAACATATTATTGTCTGTATCTGAGCAATCGGTGCAGATATTTCGATTCATTCTGTAGAGCAATTAAAGTTCTACAAAACGTTACATAAAGCTTTTGCATAATGTAGCCCCTGGGTCCAGGATTAGGGTTCAAATGAGTTGTAAAGAGACAAGGAGACCAAAAAAGACAATATTTCTTGAACAGCTGTAGCTATAGTATGAATGATATTGGGCTTATTTTGTAGTGCAATTCAACTTTTATGTAGCTGCAAAAGATATATCGCGTTTTCATTTTTTACGCTCCTGGTTTGTGCCAAAATATGTTTTTTAATCTGCTCAAGAGAGCAATACTTGAAAATGACAATATCTCTTGAATCGCTCTATGTATGGGTGATGTGGGGTTCGAGCTTCGCTCAAGATTACGGAGCGATTTAAATGAATCATAAATTATATTTTTAGAACAAGTTTAGGTTTGGCGAGTGTCAATCGATAAGTCCCTAAATACGCAATTAGCTGATATATCGTATCAACTATTAAACCAATGCAAATACACGTCTCTAAATTACATAATCGACACTCAGAATTCACCACCTTGACGATGGGACACGCTACTAGTTACTATATATACATATCAGGGAGTAACAGTAATTCCAGTTCTGGTTCCGGGGAAAATCATGCTCCGGTTGCGGTTCCGGTAAAGGGCAAAAACCATACCGGACCCGGAATTCAGGTTTAAAATTTTTGTAAGAAATTTTCCACATTTTTGATTCATCTCTTTTCCAAACATTATGTAATATATATATATACAATGATCAAGTTCCAATATAACCAAGCAAAAGAAAACATTAACTCTGTAATTTACAACGTGAAACGTTAGTAGGACACATAAGTTCAGTACGAATTTTTTTTTGTTAACCTGCAGGAGTTTGTTAACAAAACAAAGCCATTTCGATGCTTATAGCAGCTATTTGACACATTCAGAAGTCTGCTGGATACGTTAGATTTTAACCGGTTCAACTCGGTTGCAGAAAATGGATTATGTAAAAGTACTTAGTTTTAAGCTTGGCTAACATAAATTGGGTCAAGCACCAGCCAGTGTGTTTGTAAACTTTGTAAAATCCATCTACGTTGAAGTAAAGTAACATATCTGCAACATGGCCAGAAACTGTGTTCTTCGAAACAGAACGAACATGTTTATGCATGAGTAAACTTATGGTGCCCCTACCATCCCCTTTTATCATTAGCGATTGGCGATCGCTTGTTCGGCGTACCAGCCATCCGTCAACATAACGGAGAACATAAAATTGGAATTTTGGGCAACGCTCCCAAAATGTTAAGTACGTAACATAAAATTGCCCTATTAACAATTACTTCAAAAACATTAAGTAACAGATTTATGATCATTTGGCATCTGAACTGGAAAATTTTTTATTTTATTTTCGAACGAAAATTGTCGATTTTTATATTTTTAAACCTGCACACCACATGTTAAGTTCGCGAACTACACTTATTATCAATAATAAAACGAAATGCGTTAGCGTAACGAAAAAATGCGGAATGCTAGTTGCCCCATTGTGCGTTGTGAAACGAACATCTGGTCAAATAGCAAATAGGTGCATTGTGTCAGAGAAAGGAAATTATACATGACTGACACTAATTAATGTTAAAAGTTGGGGGAAATCATGCAAGCGACTGGGCTAAAAAGCTTCCTGTCCGAAATTACCCCGCGTTTAAGGTGTCCGGATTTACCCCGTGTTACTATACACTGTTTTGCAATCAGTCGCTTTCCCTTCGCGAGCGGAAATTTTTGTATTTGGAATTGCCTATTGCAATAAATTTTTTGTTCGCTAACAACGTTTTGTACATAGTGTCAAAAGAGGATGGTAGGGGCGCAGGTTAAGTTTACTAATGCTTTAGTCTACGCTCCATGCAAGCATGCTTAGTTATAAACGCATACAGATTGATGCAAATTACTTAAGTTTGTATAGTGGAAGGGATTTTTTTGCGCTGGGGGTCCAAAAACCAACATATTGATCGCCAAATAAATATTATATATTAGCTTCTTCAGTCTCTTCAAAGATCCAGAGAGGCAATAATGACATCGGAATACATTAAGTTTAATGTAAAAGTTATTTTTAATACATTTTAAATCCACTGCGCCTTCGTTTCTCCCTTCCTCTGTTTTACTATATATAAGTATCGAAGACCAGGTTCCGGTTCCGGATCCAGTTTAAATGGACGGTTCCGGTTACTGGTCCCGGTTCCGGTAAATTTCAGTTCCGCTTATTTCCTGATATATACATGTTTATTGATTAGATAATTATGACTCATAAAATTTTCTACAACTACGTATTAAATCTTTGCACGAGTGCTATATCGCAGTGCAAATCGATTCATTGGAAATACCATTCTGGTTTCTCCAAACCGCTTCCCATATCTAGCATGGCCCCCGATTCGACCTCTTTATAAATTTTGAGTTGTGTGCCTCCCCACTGTCCGGTCCGCCAGGGAGAAGCCAGCCATGTGCTGCCACCCTACTAACATCAAAAATACTTCTACAATCTGCGATGAATGATGTTTACATGTAATATATATTATTTTTTAGGTTAGCGATACTGAAATAGCTTTTGAAGATAAGGAAGTTTTGTTTAAGTCGAAACCTTACTTCTTGCGAATCTACCTACCATGTGAAGTCACTGAAGTCGATGCACAACCGGGCGAGTATGATGCTGACGCAGGTAATTATAAATTGATCCTTTCGACCTCCTTCCCGAACTCGGGGTCAGACTTGACCCCGAGAGCCCCGCTATTGTAAGAGGTCCGCCGAAAACCCATACCAAATATTTCTTAGAACACTGTGCGTGTTAACTTATGTTTAACATTATTGTTTTCACTGAGTTAACCCGAAGTTTTTGTGAAATTGTGGTATTTATGATGTTATCTGATTGTTCTCTACGGTATACGACAGAAATAACCGTTTCTTGCTCGACGAGTTACATATTTGTGATAAGTTTTTATTAACAAGATAATTTTACATACGGAAGTTGCTAATTGTGTTGGTTGTGAGTAAACCTCTTATGCTTTGTATATAACGATCACAGGGAATAACCGGATCAAAATTTATGGAACCGGAACCAGCAACCGAAACCGTCTATTTGAACCGAACTCGAACCTACTCTTCGAAACTTATTTATAGTAAAACAGATGAAGAAAGAAATGAAGGTATAGTGGATTTAAAATATATTAAAATAACTTTTACGCTAAACTTAATGTATTACGATGGCATTATTGCTTCTCTGGAACTTTAAAGAGTCTGAGGAAGCTAATAATGTTTACTTTTTGATCAATATGTCGGTTTTTGGATAACGAGAGCAAAAAATGGCTTCCACTAGACATACTTGCGTTTACTGCTTCAAATTGAGTGTGCTTACAACGTGCGGAGCGTAGAATAAACACCTTCGCTCAGTCTCCAGTCGCCTCCTTTTACTACACATACGTTTGTTACATGTTGCTTTGTAGGAAACATGAAATTGGTTTATATGGTTCTAAGCGAAAATAATAGAATATAATTTTCTGATCAGTAGTCAGAGACACTGTTTAGGCTAGCGTTGGAAAACCAGGTTCCATCAGTTAGATGATAATTATGACAACTTTCTAATCAGAATGTTAAAAATCAGGCAAACTATGATACTGCTCGCACAGTTTCAATAAGTACTGGGTGGCTCCAACCTTGAAAAACCTTGAATACAGAAAAATTGTCTTGAAAACATTGAATTTTTAGATCTCCCAATTAAAATCCTTCAAAATGAACTGCCGAAACTTGAAAATAGTATTCAGCATAATTAAAAGTTCTAAAATCTTGGCTGTTTGCTTTCGTAATTTACGTTGGACTTGTGGTCACCAATAAAGTGATGCTGCAACCTCGAACATGTCTTTATTGTCGAACTCCGTCGCTGATACAGATTCTAATGATAATGTTTATTAATGATCAACTATATTATTGCTTGAGTTTAAGACATATTGTGTGTCATAAACAATACCGTTGCAACTCGATTTGCAGTTAATTTGGGCGCAGCGTTTATGGAGTCGATGGAGTCAACTGGGCAGAATCCAACTAAGGTTTTGCAGGTCTCAATGAATGGCCCTGCGGTAAACTTGCGTTTCTATAACGCTCTAAAGCAGCCTATTTAAGCTTCACCCGATGACCCTAGTTTGTTAGACACATGTAGTTATGGTTTACACGTGATTGCTGGTGCGTTCCAAGCTGGACATCGTGACACTGGCTGGAACATCAAATCTAATCTGCGTTCATTATATTGGTTTTTCAAAGATTGGCCTTCACGAAGGGCGGCCTATACAGACGTTACTGGATCTTCAAAATGGCCCTATAAGTTTTGTATGGTTCGATGGGTTGAAAACGTTGCAGTTGCTGGTGCAGTCCTGGATGACGACGTACTAAAGCTGGTGGCGATTAACGTTGAGAATTCGGACAGTCTTAAACCTACTGCCAAAATTGGTTTCAGGGCAGATGTGGAGTTGCGGCAAGCAGGGGCTTCAGACTTTCAGAAGATGGCATTCTACACTGACTGCCGCAACTTATACGTCACGACAAATGTGTAGATTATAGAAATATCTCCTTTGAAGCACAAAATTATTGTCCGAGCTGCAAGCTGCTTGTCCCCTGGTTTAATCGTTAATCGTCCCAAGCTTACTGAGACTAGGATGAATACTCTGTTACGTGAGATGGTGAAACTGAATTGAAAACCAACTTCTCAAAAACCTTGAAAAACATTGAAAATTTCAGCCTGGGGCCACCCTGTAAGTACAGTTCATTGCCAAGAATTCAGTTCCTGGATGCGTTGCAGATAACGTTACCTTGCTTCAATGTGAACTAATTTTAAACAAAAGTTTTAAACCGAATTCCGGTTCCGGTATGATTTCTGCCCATTGCCGGTACTGGAAAGGAACACGATTTTCGCCGGAATCTGAATTTCGGTTACTCCCTGAACGATCATTATTGCTGCATGTTTCTATCTAAATGAACCTTTATTTTCCTATGAGACAGTTGCGAGCCAAAAATTAGTTAGCAGCGATATGCTTTACAAAATTTGATCAATAACATCCAAAAAGCCATATATAGATGTTGCCGTTTTCGTGTATTTTGTGTCTCATGGACCCATTCAACAATCCTTCTCGACTTAACCCGGCAACGCAAATAATGATAATAGCAGCACTCCATGTGCAGTATAGCTGAGAAAAGCCGAAATTTTGTGTCCGGCCAAAACAAAACTAACCATTCGGTCTTTGACTGGGGTGAGAACGACAGGAATTTTTCTGACTTACCTAGCCGGATGGAAAGCGTTGTCGTCCCGGTTCGTGTGTAACCAGGTATCGGCCCATTGGATGCAGCTACATAGAGGATGAATTTCTCTACAAAAGGATGAATTTCTCTACAAAATTACATAGGCGATATTGGCACTTCGCTGCGTAAAAGGTTATTCTAAGCATTTCTAGCTGTTTAAGTTCTGGAGGATATCCTTGGTTCCAGCTAGTTTGAGGTACCGTATATAATAGAGTATTATAATGTATGCTTATTGTGTGCACACATGTAATTACCATCATACATACTTTCATGCGTATAAAACATTTATGTATCATATTACACATACCCCATTCTATGAATCACACAAATAACAGACGCTCAGTTATTCATAGAGAACTATTAAAAATTCGAGATCGATCTGAAAATGCCGTAGGTCTACCTTATATTTATTTGTCTGCACTAGTTTTACGTAGAAGCACAGTCCTAATAAATGCTATTAATTGGAATCAAT
>JASANE010014583.1:0-19506 GCA_030248225.1 Trileptium ribeirensis
GGGGGCTCCAAAGCAGCTTTTTTCATCTACTAGAGTCCCACTCGAGACGGACGTAGTCATGTGCACGCTGAGAGTTATTTAAAAGGGCATAAAGAACGGAACCCCTGGCGCTAGCTCCGAAGCTTGAGCTCCTGCCCTGAGTTTCGTTTTCATTCAGCGGAAATTCAACTAACTAACCCCAAAAGCGCACGGGTCTCATGCCGTGACGAAACGGTAGAGCACTCAGAAATTTTTACAACAAAATAACTATCGTGGGGTCGATGCGGCCGCTCCACAGGGAGCGACGTGTCATGACCTCTCGTACGTTATGTTCCACGCTTTACACGGTTTTTGTAATCTCACCGTTCTAATCAAACAGGGGTATCCGAAGAGTTTAAAAGCAAGTTCTCACAGTTTTCTTTTGGCTTAAAATCAAGCATTTTTGGCTGAGGGGCGCGGCAGCACACGCGCCGTAGTTGCGCTTGCAAATGACTGCGGATCCGCATTCTGAACCGAAGGCACTTGGAGGATTGAAACTCTAAATTGTGAAGTGAGACGGAGTCACCTGCAACGTATAGCTGAGTCGAATTTTACGTAAATTCTCGTGATCGCACCCGTTAGTCGAGCGACGGCCTAAGAAGGATACCAAGTAACGGACTCTCCAAGCTTTTCCTTGAAAATAAATTTATAGGCGCGGACCCACAACCCGTGTAGACACGGTGGGTTTCCGTATAGCGCCCTGTTTTCATGTCAAATTATAAATTCAAAAATCTTTGCAAGGCAACCAATGTTCGGGAGACGCGCCAGCGCCTTTCCCTTTTGACAATGACCCGCGTTTTTATCTGACCCCAGCACAGGTCGATTTTTAGTACAACCTTTCAGTGCGAGTATTCCGCAGCTGACATCCGGACTCAGTGGAACGGTCATCACATGGATGAAGTACAGATTGAAGAGAGGCTAACGACAAAGGAGTGACAAACAATGATAGTCTACAGCGTTTCACAGGCGAAGTCGACAAACGGTCGGCGAAGAAAGTTCACACCTGCGTACCATCACGCGGGCAACGTGGTTCCTCGGGGTATAAAATGCAAGCGCAAGCTGGATTGACTTTTATACGATCCACTCATAGGGCTTAATCAGGATTCACATCACCAGTTTGGTATATAACGGGGTGCCCTGCAAAGTACCCGTACGTTTTGCTGTACATAGATTATTTTGTTATTCGAATGTAATAACGTGCAATTATCTAAATAAAGTGTTAGGGGGTCAAGTTCATAGTCGGCGATATGTTTTGGGGTAACGATCAAGTCAACGTTCTAGAGTAAAAGTCGAAGATGGTCCTTCAAGGCTAAAATTTAACACATGGGACTTCAGTTGTGATTAGGTCACGTAATGACTCGTTTACGATAAGTTGAGTGCAGCCTGGATTAGTCTTGTCCGGCTATCAAAGTAGATTCAATCAATGGATATTGCTATAGCACGAGCTTGCTATACGTTTTTTCCTTGCAGACATATGTAACTCTCTGGATAATCTGTCTAGTCCAGGCAGACTATATATGACAGACTGTAGTGTTCTTGTGGACTGATTTATGCGGTTAATGTTTTGATTTATACCATAACAATAGAAATTCTTATTTTAATAGTTGCCGAGGCGTGAAATTCAAATTTTTGAAGTGTTACGTCGTGAAAAGTTTCACATTTCGCGCAAGTACAATTCTTGGCAGACTCCAAGGTATGAAATTCAAATTTTGGCGCGTGTTTTAGCTATAGTACCGGAACAAAACTCTAGCGGACAAAATTCATAGTCAGTGCAGACTGTCTTTGCAAAACCTTGTAATCACGTAGCACTCCTCCAGTTGTCGGGGTGTCTAGAAAAGCTATATGCGGAAACGGTGTGCGGCTCGTGCGACTGTTGGACAACTTAGTGTCATTTTACACACAACTTAACTTGAACGCACCATAACACCTCTCTAAGTCGGCGAGAAAATTTCGCGACCCGTTAGGGCAACGCCGCAGTGGCGAACGGCAAAACCAACGTCTGGCCCAGGTTCGAGAATTGGAGGCAGACTTACTTATTTGATACCTGGATCAAAATCATTCTCCCTGGATAAGGGCTAATTCACTGTTAGGCAAAAATGTGCTAACAAATCAAAAAGTGTGTGACCAAAATTTTTCACTAACACACTTTATTGGAGCTAAGATAGTTCGCTGCTGGAAATAGTTTGCATACGCCGCTTTCACCCATACAACCCGAACTTCGATCTCTGGTGCCGGCTTTAGTTTCTCAAAAATGGCTAGATACACAAATTTTCTGTTAAAGAATTAAAGTCCATATTCCAGCGAATACCAGCAATAATTTATCATTACCAAAACAAATAAATGGTTTTTTACCAATCAATAAGTGGTTTATATAACCAAAACTCCAAAAATTAGTTTTAGTGCTAAAGAGCATGAAGGCCTGGACGTAGAACTTTAGTTCCAATTTAATGGCACAACTAGAGGCCAAGATGTATCTAATAAAATGTTTATTCTAATCTATGCACCCGTTAATGAGTTATGGCAGTCACAAAAATTGGGCAATTTTTCAAGGATTTCAACGCACAAAAATACGGAAATTTCCAAGAATTCCGCCCAGCGAGGACAAAGAATTGGTGATAATTGCCAGCAATATCTAAAACGGATGCAAGTTATAATAGCTACCAAAAGCAAAAAAGCATTACATACAGTATGGTCGAAGCTATAAGGTGTTTGGTCAAAAATTGTTACGAATAGTTTCGGCAGTGATATCAAAGATTCTTAAGCAGCATTAAATGTTCAGCAAGTTTTCGAACAATTGTTAGTTAATTTTGCTTTAACCCTCTCATGCTCCTAAGGTCCAAATGGACCCAACGCATATTGCGACGCGTTGTGTTTACTGAGTTTGTCGTATATCGTACATTTGAACGTGCGTTGTTATTCGCTCGCAACGTGAGGTTCCTTAAGGAACCGAGCAACAGCTCTCATATAGCTCAGTGCTTTGTGTACACAAGTTTCAATCGTACGTTTCGGGTTCGATCCCTAGCGCAGGCTTGAGTTTGTCAAACATTGCACGATAGTCAAATTAATTCGGGCATGAAAGGGTTAACTATTTCTGGTATTTTACGGTAAATTGTGTACATTTTGGTAGCGATATGACTACTGGTGGGCAGAGGCGTAGCAAGCTATTAACAAATGAAACCCCTAAGATCACTAAAATTTCAGTCTTGAAAAGGGGCTGCCCACTTTCCTATAACTGCGTCCCGGTGTTGAACGATTTAATAGGGTATACCTTTTATCTCAATACACTATTTACTGATCCACATTAGGAAAATATACCTGATCCACTTTAGGAAAGCATTGGTTCACATTAGGTAGTTTTTGGTTCCCTAATTTTTCAGACTTCAATTTTCGCAAAAACGGGTTCTTTCAGGATGTAGACGTAAAAATAAGCTTCATTTTTTGCTAAAAAAGTCATATAATGGATCAACTATTACAATAGCTTCCTGAAACATAAAAGCTTACCTATATATACTCTACCTTCCTTGACACTAACATTTGTGAACTCACTTGTAGTTTAGCAAAGTTAAAACAAAACTAATAATGGCAAGAAAAAAATAAACAGGTAAGCAAGCTGTAGCACAACGAGACCTATCGAATATAAAAAAGACGATCAATCTTGATGTATTCATCTCCACGTCACTGTATAGCAGCGTTCCATCCACTTTAGGGAGCGATTCACATTACGGTCCTCTCCTATACTGTTCGCTCAAAACACATGACTAAAATACTGTATTTAAGATATGTGTATAAAAATAAAGTATATATCAATAACATAAAAAGCAAGAGCACTGATAAATAAAAGAGCACAAGAAAATTATATACACAATGGCAAGAAAACGATAAAGCAAAACGGTCGAGCCTTGAATAACATGCTGTTTAAAAGCACAAATTCTTCATTACTTAGCGTAAACAAGCCTATTGCTCGTTGGCGAGATTATTACATTCCGCGGCATCTTTAGCTGAATGTGGTTGACACTATCATGTTTAAAGGTAGTTGAATTAATCAGAAGTTTAAACGCTGATACGCATAATCGAACTTCTAAGACATTTACCATTTTAATAAGTAGAATCTTAAGCTTATGCATCATTCACAGAGAAGTGCGTGCGCCAATTGCACACCGTAAGCTATTGCATTGACCATGTTGCAAGAAAATATTGTCATGGCATTATGTTATTACAAACAGCGCAATTAATAGCACAAGCTAAAATTTCTGCCACAATAACACTGTCTTTTATTGCACCCTCAATATCAGAAGCAAAAATATTGCCGCTACAATATTGTTGGTTAGTGTTGCACAACCACAAAACGGTCTAGTTATTCCTGCGTCAAAAGCAGCTATAGTTTGTATTGTAGCAACCATATATTGCTCACTGCGTTTCATAATGGTTCCCCCAGTTTGTTATTGATGCCCCTCCATTTTGATATTGGTTGTCCCCGCTTGTTTGATATTGGTATCGCCCCCTGTAGTTTTATTTTTGTGCCCCTCCAGTTTGATATTGATGCATCCTTCAGTTTGATATTGGCGCCCCATCCAGCTTAATATTGGTGCCCCCTCACTTTGATACTGATGTCACCCTCCAGTTTCGTGTTGGCGTCCCCTCCAGTTTGATATTGATGCAACCTTCAGTTTGATATTGGTGCCCACTGCAGTGTGATACTGGTGTTCCCAGGTGTGGGATACCAATATCAAATTGGAGAGGGGAACCAATTTCCAACTGGAGGAGAGACCAATATCAAATTGGTGGGGGCACCAATATCAAACTGAAGGTGGCACCAATGTGTAACTGGAGGGGGCACCAATATCAAGCTGGAGGGGCCAATATCGAACTTTTTCGGGCACCAATATTAAACTGGACGGGGCACCAATATCAAACTGGAGGGCGATACCAATATTAAACTTGAGGGGGGTAGCAATTTCTGACAGGAGGAGCACCAATATGAAACTGAAGGGTAGCACAACTATCAAACTAGAGGAGCGCACCACTATCAAACTGGAGGGGGCGCTAATATCAAACAAGAAAGATACTAATATCAAGCTATAGGGGGCACCAATATCAAATTGGAGGGGACACCAATTTCAAACTGGAAGGGGCACCAATATGAGACTGAAGGAGGCACCAATATCAAACTTAGCGAGCATTATATTGTTGCTACAATACCAACTAGCCGCTTTTGGCGCAGCAATAACTCGACCGTTCTGCGGTTGTGCAATACAAGCCAATATTATTGTAGCGGCAATATTTTTGCTTCTGATATTGAGGGTGCAATAAAAGACAGTGTTATTGCAGCAGCAATATTTAGCTTGTGCTATTAATCGCGCTGTTTGCAATAACATAATGCCAAAGCAATATTATTTTCTTGCAACATGGTCGCTGCAATAGCCTACGGTGTGCAATTCGTGCAAGCACTTCTCTGTGGATGATGCATTTACGGATGGTGACCAAAAAATATTGACATTTACAAAAGTATATACATTTTATGTAAAACGAGAATTTAAGTATGAAAATCTAATAAATTAGATACACATTGATGCATGACGTATTAAAATGGCCAGTTGTAGCGTGGTGGCATCGAGCAACCGCAACATTATATCCACCCGAAACGACATGGCTGTGTAGTCCGTACAGCACCAAACGCCAAAAGAAAATTTTGTAAAACAATCCAATATATAGAGTAATATGTTTTGACTCGTTGTACTATGTTATACTAGTGTCTAAAATATTAGAGCAGAAGCACAGATTTTAGATATTTTAGGTTCAGTTGGTGCCCAGTTTGAAAAACGTGTTCATATTGGGTGATATCTGATGTGATGCCGTATAAACAGATCATCTCGTATTCACATAGCTTGTAGTTTTATCGGATCGAATCGGATAGTGCGGTATAAAATACAACCAGTATACCATAGGCGTAAATCTAATCGTATCGAGTGCCGAATAAATTGGCAACACGGCCTACGGAATAAAAACCTTATTTCTAAATATCATCTAAACCTATTTAATGTATACGCAAACTTAACACCATCCGTATAAATCCGCCCGGCCGTATTTTACCATTTATAAAAATATATTAAATATAACGCTACAGCACCATAAAACAAATCATATATATTTTAAAACGAAAATAAACTACTACAATCCGTACAAGATTCTGGAGATGATAACTGGTCTAGAGTTTTGGGCATGGCGCGAAAGAGCACCGCGCTTGCTAAAATTCAGAACCTTACTCTTTTAAAACAGTCGTATCGTGATAACTTTATATGAAACCAAGTCGAATGCACTGATTGCGCTACGTAACGTTACAAGGCGAATAGACTACATATATTATGCAATTGTTCATTGCACTGTATTTAGTCCGCTGCGTCCCACCTTACTCAAATATACCGATAAAACATTCAAAATAAATTTCCCATCTCCAGTTAACACCGCGACAATCACAAAAATCACATGACCATGATACAGTAAATCACAGAGTTGTGAACTGTATACGTATCATTTAACTAACCGTAGAAAGCTCTACTATAACGGTAAAATATAATGTATATTTTGAATAATGAATATAATGTATCTTGAATATGACAAATATTTAAAATTAAAAAAGTGATAACGCGCACAGCAACAGAAATAAATGAATTAATAAACAAACAACTTAGCAAATAACAATAAAAAATTTTGTATCGGACATCAAAGGCGGCTAAGCAACATAATTTGTCAAGCGGCTTATGTCCATCCATCACGTAAGACTTCGTCGACACAAAGATAAAATCTTCACTGTACATAACTCATCTAGCGTTCAATTATGAACGTGGAGCTCATAATAACATACACAGTATTGGTAATAAGAGTGTTAGCACTATAAGCCTCAAATTCGGCGTAGAAAACTATCAACGAAGCCAAAACTTCATATAAACAAGTATACATTTTTAATGCCGTGTTATACGAAACATCGGGTGTTCCACAGGAAATGCATTCATTACAAATACATCCTTTGTGGAAGCTGAATCCGAGATATGCTTATCAATGCTGAATGCGAGATATGCTTTGGACTGAGTTTAAAACTACCATTTGTTATAGGCCAGAAAACTTGCTTTCCAAGTATTGTCAAATATATTGAATTTCAGGTAAATTCAATTCCTTTACACCTGGAAGAGCGAAATTCGCTTCTGACCATTGAGAATGTTAACCGTTCGATGCCAACTTATGCAATGGAATGATGACTTTTACGAAGAAATTATTTTGTATGTAATACTGTTCATTAGCGTCTATGTATTGCATATAATCATGTATATAGGCCGGAGTAGCTATTAATTGCTAAAGACACATAGTTCGGTTCACGGATATTAGATAGGCAATTAAATAAAAAAATCAAACTTTAACCAACAATTATTCTCGATTTCTCAATAATTAGTCATTCTGCATTTCACCATCGGGTTAAACCTCAGTCACTTCAGCTAAATAGTCATTTCACGGCTAAATTTTGTACCTACACTCATTACATACCTACTGTTGTAAGGGCATTTGCCTACAAAACGCATAATGTAGTAAGATATTGTATTAGAACGATTAAAATCCGAAAAATAAATGAAATGACGTCAAACGTCGGTTTGTCTCATATTCGATAAATGATGATATTCCATATGATCTTCCGTGGGTACACCATCGACTCTATGGCCATGGTGGCTACGCGGCGATATCCCTCGACGTGGTTGCTGTGATCTTGCCGGTGAAGGCGGTGACTTGGTGCGGCGATTCAATTGGTATTGTTTCGTCGTCGCAGCCAAAGGTTCGAAATACGGCTGGATTCTGTAGCGGGACGACGAGTTGTAGCTATTATGATCAGAGTTGTTTGGCCTTATACTAACCGGGACCAACAAATCATCTACTTCAAATCGGCGTTCTTTAACGAAGACATCTGAATCGCGTGAATAATTATCGTATTGACCGTTGGTTGTATGGCCCACGTAGGTGCTGCGTTTATTTCTCAACTCCGTGGGACTTATTTTTTCGTCACTTTCGATGTTGACTCGTGTAACATGGTTCGACAAATTATCCGAGACAAGAACTATACGCTGCTTAGGTGACTCATCTTTTTTGTTAGTGGCCATTTTTTCAACCGCTGTTACGGTGGAGGGATAGCCGGAGTCTGAACTCGGTGTATAGGCTGCTGACGTAAATCTACGGCTGCTAGTGCTGTAATAATTATAGTCCTTAGGCGAAGGTGATGATTTCGGCGAATCGGTTGCAGTTATTCTCATAGGTACTCGCTGTGATGCAACGCCAATTTTTTCCCGATCACCAGCAGCTTTCCCGCGATGATCATAACTTGCATAATCATATCGACTATAATTTTCGATATGGCCGGGACTGATTCTTCTATCACTGTGATGAAATCGTTGGGTTGGAAAATGAACACCATTGCTATAACTATGCGGACCTTCATTGACGTTCTGGCGTCTGAGCCCGACTACAGAACCATCACTGTTGTATTGCAAGCTGTCACTATTGTAGTTAGCCGAGTCGTACGGATTAAATAAAAACCGACTTTGATTTTCAGGCAGATAATAATCATCTTTTTCATTATGATTGAACTCAGATCTGGGCAAATATCTCCTTGTTTGATCTCCGTGTTCGGCCGTTTTATCAAACCTTTTCGACATGTTATAATAAATAGTTTCGTTTGTCGTTCGGCCATAACGATTACTATAAGAAAAACACGCTCTTTCCTGCTCTATGGAAGGCTGGCGAATATCACGCCAACCTGATTCACTTGCCCCATAGTGGCCATTGTTTGTCATATTCCTTAAATTATTGTCCGAAATATAACTACTGTAATCAAAATTTCTTGCCACTATGACATTATCGTAAAACGATGGGGCACTAGTCAGGTTTCCGTCAGCAGCAACAAAATCACGCCGTACGCGTTGTACCTCTACGTGTTTAGGTTGAATTTCGAAGTCAAAATTTCTCTTAAATCCCACATCTCTATACTCTTTAAGCCTTTTCGGGCCTGAACCGATAAAATCCGACTCTACCTTAATTTCTGGCGTTTCTTGTCTATTTTCTGGTAAACTTCGATCTTTTGTTGTAATGTTCTGCGGTGTTGATGTCACGAGTGTCTCATCCGGAGGGTACCGCTTCGGAATTTCCTTAGCATTCGCCGCTCGCTTCTGGCTGTCGACAAAACTACGATTCACGACAACTAGGCCCGGCGAGCGGCGACTTACTCCTGTTGCAATTGGCTCGGGCGCTTCATCGATAAGAGGAATGCAGTTATTTTCGTCGTTGTTCGTGTCGTTTGAGGCGGCAAAGTTGCTATTGTCGTACACCGACGAGTCAATAGCGAACGTTGTAACAATTGACGGAGAACCACCTGTGGGCGAGTGCTGTGTTCCTGAAACTGTTCTAACCGGCACCGCTCTACACGTGGAACCGGTTGTAGCGTTTGTTAAATCATGTGTTGGAGAGATGGTATTTTTGATCGGCCCTTTCGCTTGTTTCGATCGTGACGCAACATATTCAGACCTGGAGTAGCTTGTTGTTGCATAATCCATTTCTTCTCTACCAATTTTGTGGGGTGACGGGCTTCGAGTGCCATATTGTTTAGAGTCTTTATTGTCGTCACTAGACTTTATGTTGCCGTTCTGAATAGTTTTAGCATTTTTCAGTGGCATATCCGAAGCACCTGCAAACAGAACAAAAAAATCTGATCCGAAACCGTGACATTTTTACAGCCAAAAACGTACTACGTAATCTTTATGTGGCACACAAGGTTGCATTCACCACAGTTAAAAATTATGCCTGGGTGCATAAACCTGGAGATTCCACATTTCGGAACTGAGAAAACGACAGTGCATAGAGACTATTCATCTGCAGAACACCCGAAAGTACAGATCTAGGGAATGGCAAATGTGTGTAATTTAAGAACTAATGTAATTATGCGTATGTCTAACAATTATACCTATATTTATTACCGCTACTAAAAATTCTGGCGTCTTCAACCGCTGAAAATTTTGCCAGGAGTTATAAGCCCGGGACCCATTAGTTAAGGCAAGTGAACGCCGGATTTTGCATGAAGCAACCCCGGTCGAACCAAGGAACTTCGAAATATAAAAATTTTCATAATTAAACATTATCTTTAACGAAAAACACTAAAAGGCAAATACCCTAAACAAGATATCTAACTTTATTTCTACATTATCTAAAAGAATATTTAACTTCACCATGGGATTACTAAAAACACAAATTGATTGTACTACACTCTTTGAATCATCGAATGCCTACTAGACCCACTAATATTCTCAATTCTGTTGTAATGATGACTATTTTTTGGTTCGATTTCAATAAATAATGTACACAATACGTTTCACATATTTTATGCGACGACTAACTATCACTACTAATGCTAGACACTTATTGTAACTGAATCTGAGACACTTATTTAGGAAGCTATAGTTACGTGTTCGTAACAACTACCACTAGAGTAATATATACATTTAGACTTACCTTCTGATACCGCTGCAGATGGCGATGCGGATGCTTTGCTAGCTTTTATAACAGAAAGAGATCTATTCAGCGCACCAACAGACTCATCCAATTTAGAACCGAAGATTTCCTATAAAACATAGTTCAGGGAATGATCCATGTACATATATGGCGTATATTATACTGGCTTGGCTGTGGCCTGTCATTTCCAAGGTATATGCAGAAACGGGTGCCTCCCCTAGTTCGTACCCTACTGTAAAATTTCTGCTTTGTCCGGTTTCATATCCCCTGGATAATCCTTTTCGTCCATGTCTCCTGGTAAATCCTTTTCGTTCACACCCCCCCCCCCCCGCGCATGAAACGCACCAGTTGACAAAAAACTAACAGAATTCTTACGAAAATCTGATTAAGTTAAAATTTAGATTTAATTATGTAAAAACAAAAAAGTTTTGTAACGTTTCGGAACCCATTTATGTTAAGTTTATGGTTGAGACGCTGAATCTTGAAATTTTTAAATTTAGCACCCCCAAATGAGCCTCGGGTGACCCAAGTTCATGCCTCGGCTCCGAACAATGGGCCCTAGGTGATTAGTACCAACCCGGTTAATTTTATTGAATGGAGTAAATCAGTTAAATACGTAAATGTCGTTAGTGTTCATAATTATATGGGTGGTGTTAACTCCCCTAAAAACAGGACCACAAAATTACTAACGGTGAAAAGTGCAAAATAATCGAACGATTTCGATTAAACGAAATTGTGCTCGATTTACCACAAATAAATAAATTCCAAATTTATAAAATCTCATTATTTTAAATTAAATGAAATAATTACGATTGATTGCGATTTCGGTTGTTTTCGATTGCACTTATTTTTAGCCGCGACTGAATATTTTATTGTCCCTCCCCGAGCGGCGAATAACATAATATCGTTACCATCCAATTGTTGCCCCCGCCAATATAACTGCTTTAACCGACCGACCGATATTGTACCATATGTTTAATATGCGAAAGTTTCGAGCCTAGAATTCCGGAAATCTCTCTGGGCACGAAGCAACATTTATAACCATTAGGTTGAAAACCTTAGCCACAACAACCATTAAATCAACTGCTACTGCTGCGTTACTTTGAAGTATTTGACATGAGTGAGCTAATCAAATTGATAAAAGTGAAACCTCAGTGAGTGTGGCTATAAGCCTATGATAATCTCATAATGATGGGTTCATTTATTACGAGCGCAGATGAATATAGAATTTTTCAATTAGAAGTCTTTCAACTTTAAAAGGTATTTAGCTACGTTAAAAATTCATCTAGTAAAATGAATCCGTATAAGCGACTAATATTGCCACTACTACAAACATAATTTCACCTTCGGACGTTCGGAATCCGGCGGCGGCGATTGATGCAAAAGCATTTTTGAGCGTTTTAATTCAGCGAGGCACGACTGAAGCGAATCGATTGCTTCGTCATCGCTCAAACCAAAGTCACGCTCAAGGCGCGACTGTAGGAGCGACATTATTTCTTCGAAATTTTTGGTCATCAGTGATTCTAAAAATAGTTAGTACTACATATATGCATTGTTCTCGCTAGTTTAGTCACATTGGCCACATTAAACAAACTTAAAGTCAGTGAAGGAAATTATACTTCAGCTATCATTATGCTATTATTGACGATAGGACACGCACCATATATATTTATGTTGTCACTGCATCACTTACAAAAATGCCTAGAAATAAATATCATTCTGTGCGCAATTATTGGGTGTTTTGTAACAATACAAGCAAAGTTCCATCAAAGAGACCTAATGTTTAACGATGCTCGATATGAATTTGTAATCCTAAAATTACTGACGTTATCAATATCCTGAAGCATATATATCTAATCCGTATGCGATAGCATTAGTGAGTAGGCCAAAGCATATATGAATTTCGAAATTATGATTAACTCAGGTTTTTTAATGTACGCTGGGTCCTGACTGGGTCTTATTAGTTTTTCACACTCTGATTATAATTCTAGCTCTGGAACAGGCAAATAGGTATACAAACACAAATTTTAGCAATAACAATGCACATTTACAGATCTATGTATCTGTAATCACGCCCCACAACTTTAACACCCCTCGAAGTCCGGCGGAAAACTTTCGCATTTGTGACCACAAATGACAAAATAAATGTGAGGAAAAGTTGCAGAATAGGAAAAATTAATATGACTGAATATTTTGTCAAAGTATAGTGAGCAAAAATACCCAGGTGTCAAGTATGCCTAAAAACCCCAGAACGTTATCCTGCAGGAACAAACAAAACATGACACTCTTCTAGTTTACCTATCTGTAGTCATCCAATTTTAAACGGTACGCATATTTTTTACTCCATTATTATATATTATATATATTTGGGTTTAGGCTTAGCCTTAGGCTTTGAGCTTACACCTTAGATTTTGGTGGTTCGACAGATCCTCACATTATCCATGCAAAGTGCTTTAATGCGTTTCGTAGAAAGCTTGTTATGCCATCGTGTTAACCTCCCTAGAATGTGGCCAAACATAGCTGGGCATAGTCAAGCATAGTTGTGGCCAAACTCTAAAAAATGTAAATTATCGTTGAGCGAAAGGACAACAGTTGGTTCGAATGATAGGCAGTAAACGACTAAATCATTACTAAGATAAGCCAAAAATGAAACCATAGCTCACAGCTGATAAAGAAATATATCCGACTGATTATATAAATCACAAATACCAGAGTACAACAACAATAGTATACATGCATCAATCATCAATATGTGCTCATACCGTTATATACAACACGGAATTTGTTTTACCTACAGTTGCAGATAAAGGTTCGTCCACTCGCATCTGAATGTCACAGTTCCGTTTTGCGCCCATACATTTATTTCCACCCGTCAATACTGCATATACATCTATTTCTGGTTTAGAAAAATACAATTTCATGATGTCGGCAAAAAAGAGCAAGACTGCGGCCCATAAGCTAATTGTACCCAAAAACACACAATATAAAAAAATCACAAGTCGTGAAAATAAAAATAGAGTCTTACTTTTATGAACTTTTAAAATGTTATATGCCATGCCGATAGCGATTCGTTCACCTTCCATGAGGTAAATATCCCAAAGTCGAAGCGCAAGCGAAAACGGTACAACACCATGGTGCTACATACAAGAAGATAAAATGGTAAACATTACACAACAAACCATTACTAATTAAGTACCGAACCAGACGCAGAAAGACCGAAATCGAGAGAGGACGCTTTGAAGAGAACACAAGAAAGACAACGTCTCAGAGCGGCTTCGTAGCCAGATGCGACAGGTCATCGCTAGGATCTTAACATTAAAAATCTCGACACCGGCCAAAGCACTCCGTGTATCAGTAATAGTAAAACACGACGTACCTAACTCGGGCCAAGAACTTCTGTATTAGCAGGTCTGAGCGGCTATCGGAAACCACTTCGATGCAAACCAAAGACGAAAACGAAGCTAACGCACTGCAATAAGCCGCAACGGTACTACTCGACTTTGCAGCCAACAAGAAACGGGCAGTTTCCGGCTCAGAAAAACCGGTATGCTGTATTATAAGGCTTGCGATACCGGAAAAGAAAAAATCATGGATAAGATAGCACAATACGAAAACAATTTTGATCAGGAGAAAAAGCGCTTGAGGTGATCTACGTTGTGACCAAGTTCCGGGCTGATGCGTGATACAGATGCCAAACGGCATATAGCGTCAGCACCTCCTACATGAAAAGCTACATTAATACTTCCTACAAAATCCATATTGCCCATTGACTGCCCTCCAAAAGCAGAACTCGCGTGGGCGAAAAAATGCATTGACCGCGAATAGTTGAAACAGAACAAGTTTCGCAATTCGACTAAGGATGACCAGAAAAATGCTGACTGCCAAAAAGGAACGACCAGAGTCCCGTCACCCTAGGAATACTCTAAATGTCTAAGGCATGTCGGTATAAGGTAAATAGAGGGCACTAACCAATTATTTTCCCCTGACCAGTGTACGAAGAAGGCATAAACCTGTTCGGCTCCACGATGCCAAATACGACAATTAAGTTTACAGTTTGACGGACTAGCTAACCGGTCTATCAGATATGGACACCACACTGTCTAGAAACTGAAAAACTTCCCAACCAACCGCCCAATCATCACAGTACAGAAAAACGACTATAAAAATCGAAAACATTTATGTGACGAGGTATCCACTCAAGTTCCAAACGGACGTAATTCTTGGTACATAAAGAATGCACAAGTCAAGCAATGTCATGTAGATCTTCTGACATGCTCCGTTAATTTATCACAGAACATACTGCCTGGTTGTCCGTGTATACTTTATCAATTTCCCATGTAAATTATACCGAAAAAACTTGTAAACCAAACTCAATAGCGCGTGCCTCGCGATATTCAGCACTGGTAGCTGTCATCGCTCAACTAAAAATAAAAAAAATCAACTATCAGACGACTTTCAGATGGCGTAACACGAGCGCCACCCGTGCTGCTAACATAATCTCCAAGCCAGTACATTGGGAGCACTATAACATAATAACCTCGCCGGAGAAGATAATTCAATCGTGTTTTGCTAAAACTCTAGCTCTTGTCGAATATGACAATCAGGAACCGAAACAGAGTCACAATATGGTGCGTGGACAATAAACATATGCATGTGTCTAGTAAGGAGCCGAGAAACCAGGTCAAGTACGAGAGGGGGCTGACGACCCAAGGCAAAGTTGAAGTTTCTTGTATGAAACCCTCTCTCTGTAATTCGAGCAATGTCTGTTTCACAAAATCTCTGTCAGAAATCGCAGAAACATTGTTTTTGAAAAACTCAGGTTCCGAATCTGTACAAAATGGGATAGAAAACCACGAAACATCATATGCAAACCAAGAGAGTCTGTAGTAAACTGACGCCGAAACTGAATATTACGTTTTAAAGTGCCTTTTATGCCAACAGAGTTATGCAAAGAAACGGAATCTGGCTTATACGAAAGGATATCAACATTACTGTTTGCTGGAAGAGGGTTTCTGATTGTTGGGAAATCCGAAAGGACATTCCGTCTGCCAATGCCCATATCGTATGCATTTGAAACATTGATGGCACGATCGGGGATTCGACAGCGCTTCTTAGCGGTAAACGACCCAGGGAGCGAGCTAGGTGTGTAACGGTTGAACCGGAAGCGACGCGGTTTTTACCGAGAACCAGTCGACGCGCAAGGGCTGGCCAACACTTCTTCCAACAGCTTGCATGTGTTTCGGAGCGAGCGGCATCGATACATTTTTGGAATTTCTTGGCATCACTCTCATCTTCGTCGATGTTGGAAGCAACCTCATATTTCACAACTGCCTGGCAACCGCCTTCGTTCGCGATCCGTAAAAGCTTGATGTTGAATGCCTTTATTGTCAAGCTTGACGTCGTGGGCTTGCCCAGAATGTGCCCTGAGCTCAGCTTTGAGAATTTCGCGGACCCGATCAACTGAGAGTGCTTGAACGGTCGGAACTGACGTATCACGGCCAGTAGGCACTTGGGTAACAGACGTAAATAACGAAAGCGATTAAGGCAAGATCAGAAAACAACCCGAGTAGAGAAAGCACTGAGGTAATTACATCCTAACAAATCCGCTTAGATACCTGATACGGATGCAAAGCAGCATATAGCTAACAGCTGCTACCTGAAAAGCTACATTTCGCTCATTGTGAAAATCACTGCAGGAAATAGTGTTTTCGATAGCGGAGCTTGTTCATAAATATATGGTAATTTCATGGATTATCAGAAATGATGCATATGAAACGTTTGATTATATTTTAACATATAATAAAATAAGCTAACTCGTGTCAAAAAATCTTCATGAATAAGCACACATCACACGTTTAAAACGGTATAAAATTAACGACACTATGATTTTTTAAGTAGGATGCTAAATAGCACAGACATACCATAGATTATCCTTTCCTTCGTCAGTGTATTTATATATATTGTGTTGAATCATATCGCTATTTATTTCAATGATACCATAGTAATTACCTGAATCTCGATGATCCACGATGTTGAGGACAAGTGAATTGACCCTGTTGAAACTAAACTCAGACACTTTGTGCCAAATCTAGTCAAACGATTATTCACGATTCACAACGGTATCACAAAGACTGTTTGATATACTCAAGTAATTAATTACACTACCGTCTTACAACGTGCCACCTGTAAAAATTTAACGTTGTAAATTTTAACTCTCATTTAACTGACCGTAAGTTCTTCATTAAAAAATTTTGTACACGACCTTCACACAATGCCTGTTATTTTTCTAACGCCAGCCCGTAAGGCCTCTAAAAATTACATTGAACGTGGATAGTACACGATAGTTTGACAACACTTAGTCGGAAAAATATATAAGTTTATATTCAAAGACATAGCAAACACGATTAAATAAAAAGCTTAGACTTTATTCATCATTTTTTGCAGGAATCATGGTGTGCTCGCCGCATCATGCGTCGAATGCTTGTCCTGAAAGCGAATTCGTGCCTTGCAAAACCCTTATTACGATACATCAAATCCCACTCGAACGTAATTTCCTTAAAGTGATATTCAGCTTCAAATCCCGAATGCTTCTCGACAAAGGATGTCGGTTTGTTTTTCGCAATATGTTTCGAATAAGTCGAGCCTGTTGATTTTGATTCACAACCCATTAGACAATAATTTAACGTTATCATTCTCTTTAAACAAAAAAGTCAGGAATCGAAACCGGCTTGTATGATTGCTTGCGATGTAAGCAAGGTACATTGGTGTTTTAGCAAAGGAGCCGTTATTATATCCGTTCTTTGGAACCTCTCAAAGCGAGTGAATTTCACCCCGCGTTCCAGATGTGGAATAAAGTACAAATCCTCATCAATGCAACGCTGCACCTTGTGCGCTGGTGTCAACATATAAGGCCCTTATTAGTTAAACAGCTAACTGTTTCGTTCTTAAACTAGTGTGCATTTCGTACTGTCTTTGAACAAACTTTTGCAGCTACGGCGGTCTGAATCTGGATCGTTTCGGTGCTAGCCTCGTACATCAGCGGGCACGCCTTCTGGGAGCTGTTGCTCGGGTCCTTAAGGAACCGAACAAAGTGAGTCACTAACAACGCGTGCGCAAACGTACCCTCCACGACAGTCTCGATTAGTGCATCGCGTCGCAATGTACTATTTGACAAATATATCAATATAAAAAATAAAGAGTTAAACAAATGATAATTTAATTTGTGAATTAATAAACTTAAGCTAATGTTTAAACATATGCAATGTTTTAAACAAACTAAATCATATGTGTTAATACTTACGGTTCAAGAAAATATTTACCTGCATTTGTTTAACTATAAATATCTGACGCGGTGAGGCTATGGAACTAGCGAATTCAATTTTTCAATTTGTTAAAATTTAAAATTTTTTAATTAAAACATTTACATGATAATTGACAATTGTGATGCAAAAAGATATGATAATTGTGATTTCAAATGGTGTTATAATCCTAATTCTTGTCTATTTAAAGTGTGTTTACTGTAAATCAATAGTTTACTTTACAATATGGAAACCACAAACGCTGAGAAAATTTTTTTTAAAATTTTATTTATATTTGAACAATGAATGATATAGGAGGCACGCAATTGTAGTGTAAAATGATTGTAATTATATTCATATGCTTTATTGTGCAGATAGATTAACAGCGACAAATGGAGTAATGGAATTTACTACTAGTGTCGCATCGCAGTTCGGTCGCCGCTTTTGCTGGGCGATTCAACGACAAAAGTTGTACTGAATCTTTAACGTTTATTAACAAATATGATAAATCGCTGTTGGGTTGAGTATAAGTGGTTGTGTAATACTATTATTTAACTGTTAATGTAGAAATTAGCAGGTGGTGCACGGTCAGACTAAAGGCGAAAACAATGGCACAGCCTGGCGGCTGTGACGGATGCTCTATCAGTTTGAGAATGCTAAATTTATTGTGATTGCAAACATGAAGCTTTCCTAAAGAAACTCATCAAAGATTGGGAGAACGCAATTTGCTTTGTGAAAATATTACAAAATTATCTTGCACTTTGTGCAAAATAACGCTTTATTTTTAGAAAATAACGCTTTATTTCTGGTTTTGAAATATTTCAAGATTTCCTGTTTAACGACTTTATATAAAGTGTTAACTATAGTGTGCAAAATAGCAACATAGTAGACTTAGTTGGGAAACGACATGTTACTGAAATTATCAAAACCTGTCTCATATAAGTAAGCGAAGATAAAAGTTATTTAAATAATCCAAAACTTCAATTTCTCAATAAAAAACTTATCTAACCTGTGCATAATTGACTACTTCCATTTAAATTATAACCGAGCAGTTGCTACTTTAATCAAAAACAAATGTTTTTTATTGCTTAGTTAAAAGATATTTTTGAATCAAGCTCATTCGCAGCAGAAGATATTATAGTCGTTAAGCTAATACTTCGTGATAGCTCTGGAATCCGCGTAGAAACACATACTTACGCTGGCACACCCGCTATATATTCGTCCCAATCTTCCGTTTTTTCCAAGCTGTAATCCTTTATAAGATTCAATTTAGTTATCTTTCAAATTCTCATTAACACTTACGTTGTCAGCTACAGAACAAAGTAAATCTACAGAGAGATTTTCAGACAGTTACTGTAAGCCTATTTTTACGGCTTTAAAATGTGTAAACTTATTTTTACGGGTTTAAAATGTGCCTGTATAAGGTTACAAAACTAAGTTTATTGTTAATATCTCTGTCAGTGCACCATCATGCGCAGCATCAGTAGCACAGAGCTTCATATTTCAGGCGACATATCGGCGTCTGAAATGATTATTATAAAAGATCACAGAGTATATATAATTTTGATCCTGTCCTAACGGGGTTGGGAGTTTTGGCGAGGTGCCTTCGAATGTTTCAGCTACGCGGCCATAATGTCTGGATACGCTATCC
>JASANE010014584.1:0-23046 GCA_030248225.1 Trileptium ribeirensis
ATCTCAAACTGGTGGGGTCACCAATATCGAACTGGAGCGGGGAACTAATATCAAACGGGAAGCGGCGCCAATATCAAACTAAAGGGGGCTCCAATACAAAACTGTAGGGGGCACCAATCTCAAAATGGAGGGGGCACCAATGTCAAACTGAAGGGGTACCAATATCAAACTGGAAGAGGCACCAATATTAAACTGGAGAGGAACCAATATCTAACCGGAGGAGTGCACCAATATTAATAATGAGTTTGCTGTAACTGATTTTTGCTTCTAATGGCTAGCTGTTAGAAACTTATATCTCTTACAACCAGCTGTAACATAAAAAATCTCTTGCAGCCAACCGTTAAATATTTTAAATTCTAAAGGATAGCAATTAGAAACTTTTGTATTTTACAACTGGCTGTAAGAGTCAAAAGTTTCTAACAGCTAGACTTTAGAGACAACAGTCTGCTATGGCTAGATGTATGAGATTTTAGTCTGTAACAGCTAACTGTTAGAGATTTCTGTATTTATTGGAAATCTATATAAGAGTAAAGTCTCTTGCAGATATCTGTTAGAGATTTAAATATTAAACAAGCAGTCATTAAAGACAAAAATCCCTAGCAGCCGTTTGCAAGAAAGTAAAATGTCACATAACCGCCCATTAGACATTTTAGTTTCTTGCAAATGGTTGTTAAAGACTAAACTGCCCACTGTTTGCACTCAATATTCTGTGAAACCTGCATGACTTGTACGATACACATCGTATAGGCTTTTTTGGCGCATTCGGCGCGAACGCCTATCGTTGTTTTGTTTATGTCTTGCTATGCTAATGTGTGCTTTAATGCGTCATAATCGTCTAGTCTCTTGTAGTCGTGGCATGATTGTTTTAAACCTAGCCGAATTTCGGACGAAATTTATTCTTTATTGATAACGCCTTAGACTAGCCCTTTAGTTCGGTGTTGCTGTTATATTTTCTCTTTGGCGCATCACGTTACTTTGAGCGAATTTCACAGCTAAACATGTTATGTTTTCATATCCAATATGTTTACTGGTAATCTTAAATCATAAACATTAAGAATTGTATCCATTGATATTAAAGAATATGGCGCTTATTATTTAGGAAATTTTATACTGAATATTAAGGAATACTTAAAATTATTACACTACAGATGCAGCTACTTAAACGACAATCTACTGAAACTGGAAAAACGGTTGTTTTTTTGGTAATTGGTTTTCTTTATAAACTTACTTTTTTGGAAATGTATAGTCTGAAACCTCTTTAACGCTGAATACTCAAGCCGCCATTAAATAAATTTGTCGCACTATTTCCAGTGAAAGTGGCTCAAGCACTCTATTTTAAACGACGGATGAATAAAATGCAGTAGTTATATGACCTTTTATTACCGAAAAATGATTATGACCATAATTTAAAAGCATCTAGTTTAGGATGACTGGTTGATAACAGTTGTTAATGTTCACACTGCTGAAATATATTGTTACAGCCCGAGATCTTCAGGAGGTTCTTAAAGACATTCAATTTAGGGTATAAAAGCGACAAAGGTTGAATTCAGTGGACAACCGGATACCAGCGGAGCGTGCTTTTGGCATCGATTTGCGTTATAAAATAAAACTTGTATCTCTTATTGTATCGTCTCAGTACAATCACGCTCCACCCGCCCACGGTGCGCGAGGTGATGTTCGCACCACAATGGAATAATCATGATCTCGACTTGTGGTGTCCGGTAGGTTCCAAAATTATAAGCCAAGTAAAATTATTGTACGCTTTTCTGTAATGTACATCGTGTTGTATAAAGAAAAAGGGGTGCGCAGCCGGATGAGCGGGCGACGATGGGCGAAATTTTCACGATTTTATTTTCGGTCTCACTGATTCGGTGCCCTCAGGTTGATCCCGGTGCTCATCCCTAACAATGGGTAGTAATGAATATGTTGATGATAATTGATATCGTAAAATGCATTTGGTACTGCGTGTCAGGATAGGTCGGGACACTACGCGGAACTCTTACAAAAATTCAGACTGGAACTTCTGTTATAACTTGAACGTCGGAGACCTATCCTATCATGTAGAAGAAATATAACATGTCGCATATACCACATTTGTAGTATTTCTGGGCATTTAACAGTCAAAGAAAATTTACCGCACCCGAACGTATCATTGTTATGTAAGGGGTTTTTAAGATTTAGGAATTTTGGATTTTTCTTACACTTCAGGTAAAGTGGGATTATGACAACATCATTGGGGTCCACCAAGGCATCAAAATCACATCTTCAGGACAACCTATTTCTTACCAGTGAGTACGTGTGGACCCCTAACTAGGCGCTTAAACCCCCAATTTTCAAAGCTTAAAACCGTCATCTAATTAACCAAAACTCCCCAATTTTTGGTTTTCTATACCACCGCAGGGTCTAATACTAACTATTTTATTGAAAACCGGGACCACCCGCCCCAACGGGTCCGCTCAGGACCTGCTTAACCCACTTGGGACACCAAATTTTATTAATTCTAGCACACAAATCGGCATCGAAAAGGCCACTTATTTAGTTTACGCTCAAAATTCTATTTTAATTAGTAGGCGAAACGCCAGGGCATGGACCTGATCCAGCCCTTGGCCGCCTACTGTGCTTCATTATCTTACAACCGATGATACTATGCTTAAAACGTGATAAAATTCCAGCGCCCCGAGCGCTCGTATATTTCTCCTCGCGAAAAGTATTGCACCGACCAACGCGAGGCTTGGCTTTGCTGGCACTGTTCGGCCACTGTCCCCTGCTGCTGTTGTTTTGCCTAGCGGCGATTGTTTGTAGAGGGGGTTGTTACGAGCGACGTTGCCAAGCTTTGTCGTTGGGTCGCCATTTTCATTTTATGTTGTTGTTACATACATATATAGATATCTCTTTGTATGTATTACATTTAAATTTTGTTTTTACACATAGCTTTTGGGTTTGTGTGCGAATTTAAATCTCAAAATTTTGACGATGAGCCAGAAAAAACAGAGGGACCCAGACATTTCAGAGGGGGTAAACTAAAATATAAAAGGGAAAGTCCCGATGCAGCGTCGGAGCCAATCGTGGACTGATCACTTAAGATTTTACGTTTTTGGTGTGGCGGTTGTCGCCCGTTTTCCGCTTTGTTTTGTCGCTTAGCTGTTTTCTTTGATCAACTTTCTTTTGTTTCCAAGGAATGTCTCTCGCTGTGCAGACGCGTTAGAGAGTCCCTCCTGGTGTACTTTTCATTGCCAAAATTCAGCTAGCAAGGGCCGCCCGTGCGGGCGCTGGAGTGTCCGATGGATACTCCGCGCGCCTTTAGATACATGTGTCCAACAAAATGGAGTAATCACGTGTGCAAATTTATCACAAACTTTTGGAGTCTCGACATGTTACCCCAAGCATCGGATCGCAATTTTACTTTCTAAACTCAATGAGTGAAAAATTTTTATTGGTACATGGTGATGGTAATAGGAATTGAGGAAGCAGGGGTACACATGGGAAGGGGAAGGATACTGTAACACAAGAGGGGCAAATTGCTGAATGACTTGTGATGACCTGGAAGCAGACGTGAGCGCAGATAATTAGTTAAGTGCAAACAAAATTTAATCCATAGGGTTACCTATAAATCCAGAGTGGAGTTCCTTGAGATTTGAATTTGCTTTGATAGCCTACCATTCGATTCGAAATCAGTTTTCCACGCCGTGTAGACTCGGCAGGGAACTTCACCAGTATAACTTAAACAGTCTAGGGCCTCCGCGATTCGGATGTTTATTGTAACACACTGCGGAACCCCGGACTGCCCTATTACCCTTGAGCTTTTCTCGACTTTGTACTGGAGACTGTCTTATACGCGTTTAACGGGGCATTTAAGTTAAGTTGTGTGCAAAATGACTTTAAGTTGAGCAGCAGTCTCATGAGGCGCACACCGTTGCCGGCTGTAGGTTTTCCAGCAACCCCGGACAACTAGAGCAGTCTTATGTGACTGTGAGATTATAGATGAACAGTCTGCGCTGACGAGGAATTTTGTCCGATACAGTCTCCCACGACTATAGCTAAAACACGCGCCAAAATTTGAATTTCTTATCTTGGCGTCTGTCAAGAATTGTACTTGTCCAAAATTAGAATCTTTATACAATGTAGCGCTGCTAAAATTTGAATTTTCCGCCTAGGCAACTGTTAAAATTTTAATTTCTACCGTTATTGTATAAATCAAGAAACTAAACACATAAATAAGTGCGCCAAGCAATATAGTCTGTCCTATATAGTCAGCCTAGAATAGACAGATTATCCGGAGACCTACATATGGCTGCAACGAAAACATGTATAGCTAGCTCGTTCGATAGCAACGTCTATTGAATTCACTTTGATAGCAGGACAAGACTAAGTCAGGGTGCACTCAACTTATCGTAAACGAGTCATTAAGACGTGTGCAAAATGACCCTAAGTTGCATAATAGTCTCATGAAGCGCACTCCTTTTCCACATATAGCTTTTCTGCACACCCCGGGCAACTAGAGGAGTCTTACATGACTGCGAGGTTTTGTATGAATAGTCTGCGCTGACTATGAATTTTGTCCGATGGAGTATTCCGCGACTATAGCTAGAGCCCGCGACAAAATTTGAATTTTCTACCTTGGTGTCTGCCAAGGATTACACTAGTCCAAATTTAGAATCTTTTAACGATGTAGCGATGCCAAAATTTTAATTGCTCGCCTCGGCAACTATTAATATTTGAATTTCTACTCTGATAGTATACATCAAAACAACCGCATAAATCAGTATACCAGGACACTATAGTCTGTCCTATATAGTCAGCCTAGAATAGACAGATTATCCACATACGATTGCAAGTAAAACACGTATAGCCAGCTCGTGCTATCGCAATGTCCATTGAACCTACTTTAATAGCCGGACAAGACTAAGTCAGGCTCCACTCACCTAATCGTAAACGAGTCAAATGCTCGTAAAATGTTCTGCCTCGCATCATAGGTTGTTGAGTCGCGGGAGGCTCCAGTTCAGCCGAGTGAAAGTCATGTCAGCCAAAGGGCAGAAGGAGTGCATCACTCAAAACGGACGTAGAGTTTTGCAAACCAGGTTAGAAAAAAATTTTAAGCAAGCAATAGAGAAAGAGACTTCCGATGAAACTACCGTAATTCGAGCTCACGCCTTGAGTGTTTCGCAGTTGAGTAGGGCCTGACAACCATAAAACGCAGACGGGGCTCACGTGGTGTTGACACGGTAGAGCAGCTCGTCAACTTTTGACAATTACTATCGTCGGGTGGATACGGACACTCCGATTGGAGTAACGTTTCATAACCCCTCGTGCGTTATGCTGCTTGTTTCAGATCCAGCTTTAGCGCAATGGAAGATTTTCGCTGTGTTCAAAATACAAAGCTTACAACTCTAGCTTTTCAAATCAAACCATTTTAAGTTAAGGAACGCGACGGCAATCACGCCAAGCCGGAGAGCTGCAAATGACTACGGACAAGACCGCGAAATAGTAATGCCCGGAGGGGCAGAAGACCAATATGGACACGAGTTGGAGTTAACTGTGGCTAAATAACACAAATCCGCATTAAAATATTCGCCGAGACCGCACCCCATAGTCGAGTCAGTATCCTAATGAGTACTTATAAGTAACACGCTCCTGCAAGCTTAATAGAAATAATCAGACGCAGACTCCCACACCGTGTAGACGCGGCAGTGTCCTCGTTAGAACGATTTTTCATGTTGAAAGCATAGATCACGAACCTAGGAAGGCAGGCAACGTCGCCTTGTAATCTAGCGACGCGGCAGTGACTTCCTGGTTCTAGCAAGGCCGTTTGAATCCCATTTCATCTCGGTGCAGAGTGTTTTTCTATTATAGCAGAGCTTCGATCAAATACAGCCACGCAGTGTTCGCAGATGACTTCAGACTTTGTGAAGTTAACTTAACGTGTAAATATGGAGAGTGAAAGAACATTTGGGCATTGACGAATTCATGTGTTCTGGAGCAGGTACCGTGGAAACAGATCTGGGGTGGGAAGCGTTTTAACGCGTACAGTGGGTTAAAATTAACAGAGATTCACATGGGAAGTGATTTAACGCGTACAGTGGGGTAAAATGAACAGACATTCACATCACGGATTAAGCTCGCTATGGGTACCCTGCCAAGTTCCCACGTTCATAACCTTGTATGAATGTCATGCATACGTCTTTAAATGCATAACTTTGTATTGAATTATAAAGTGTTAGAGTGTAAAATTGCCATGCTTCAGCGATAATATTCATTGAATTTTACCACCGGAGAAATTGAAGATTAAAACTTCCAGCGTACAGGATAAACTCTAAATTCGTAGGATCAAAACAATAATACAAAATTAGAAATCTCAACGAAATCCTTTAGGAAATCTTGCAAACCGTTGAGCCATTATCCAATAGGTAATCTATGAAATTACTACGGAGACCTGTTGACCGGTTTCGGCCTTCCGTTTTGATCAGATCACTTAAACTACAAATAAGGGTCCTGGGATCAGTCCCCAGGTTTTCCCTAAAGTCGCATTTCGTAAACGAAAACCCCGCTTAGGCCCATCAAAGGCACCATCAGACCCGGGTTCACGCGTACGAGATTAAAATACGGGGACGCACAACCGGCAAAGATTTGAATAGAATGAGGGAAAGGCGAGTCAGCAGGCCTTGGGGTTGACCCTCCCTCAGAAGGACTTTCATGCTACTAGATACGTAGGCCAGTATAGGGGCAGGCCGAACACCCTGGTAAACGTGCCGGCAGCCTGGTAATCTAAGCAATTCAGTTAGGTCAGCTAGCAATTCATCGGGGAGTGGTGGAAGCCAGGGTTGTCCGGGCACCACGCCAAGAAATAGTGGTGCAGCTGGGATCCCTTATGGCCAGAACAGGTGATAATCCCTTGAACATATGACTTTCAACACCTACAATGGCCAGACTTGCGAGCATAGGAAAGAATTGTAATTGTATAAATGAAACCGACTAAGGTGGAAAAAGAAAACGCGAAGCTAGTCTTTCAATTATTCGGGTCATATTACCTTTTTTGCCGGTCGACTGACTTATAGGTACACACAGAGTTTCTTAAGTATATATACTATACATAATTATTTACAAAGATTATGTACTGTGAACAAATTAATATTTCTGGTAGAAATTAATGCGTAGCTGCGTGGCGGGTGGTTTGTCGGTTTAGGTTGGGAATGTGGTTTCGGTAGGGAAGGGGGAGGTACGCGCAGTGATAGTAAGTCAGGTATTCCTTGATAATATATAGTTACAAAATCATAGCTATTATTATGATATGGAAAAATTTCCTTCATATGTAGGAACAATATCGTGATGTGAAAATGCTGAATAGTAAGGAAAGTAGCACTGAATATTCAGTACTAATTTTTTTAGAAAATATATCCTTTAATAACTTTTCGAATTTACTAAAAGATTAATTTTATAAATAATTGAATAATTTTACGAATTGAAAATTTTCTTAAATGTTAATGAAAATATTCCTTTACCTTAGGTACTAATATTTTATAGAAAATATTTTCCTTAATATTATTCATCACTAAGACTCACAGTGTAAGTTTCGTATCGCGAAATTCAATTTACGAAGTCATCGGTACTTTAGCATAAATTTCCATAAGATGGTGTACAGAGGTTACTGCTGAAACGCTCACTTCTATAAGCCAGATTTAGCCCCTTTTTCCGAGAACAGGAAAACCCCCGCTTATCGCCAAAGATAATTTATATGAATCGGGAAGAGTTTGAGGAATATTGGCAGAGGGCAAAAATTTGGAAAAATTTAACAAATACTGAAATTGGCAAATAGCGAAAAGTTTCAAAGTTTGGAGAAAATTCTGTTGTCTTAAAAATTTCGGCATTTTATTCCTCCGGCCTTACCACCCCGAATAAAATTTTCAAAGCTAGATGACTTGTCAGGATAGATCAACAGCATTGTTCGTTTATAGAAAAAATAGAAATGAAAAGGTGAAGTAAACGTGAAAAATTCCGCTACAGAACATTTCCTAAAGTTGACTACCCTGTAAAGAATAAAAGTCATGTGTTTCTGCTGAACACTCCAGGAGCTGCAAGTGTGATCCATGAAGTTTGACATTTCTTCTTTAGCACCATGTTTGATCATACATGATACCAAAATCTCGGTGGAGGGGGAGCGGAGTGGATGGAAGACATATGAAGGAAAAGGCAGATGCTCTCAGAGGTTAAGGGTGTGCTGAAAATATTTTACGACCTCTCCTTCGCCGACCACCCAATTTTGCCAAGTTTTTCACCAATTTTTACCAATGATAGTGCTAAATTTCCCGGGTGGGTTAGGTGGTACCGTCGGGGGTGCTGGACCAGGGCCACCGGAGCTGGTCTTCCGGGGCCTCAGGGGATAGCCCCTTTGAACATTGAACATCTTCTATTTCATGGATGACACAAGTGAAAATTTTACAAAAAGCCGTGTAGATCTCTGCGTTCAAGAGTGTCGTTGCATCATTGTTATAAATATTTAAATTTACATCTACTGTTGCAGTACATACTCATATCGTCAGTTAATACACAAAATGATGTATTAAACTTATCAGAAAGACTGTAAAAGCGATCATGACTCTGTAACTGCATAAATATGTTTACGACTATACCGATCACGATGTCCAGTGTCGTTTAAGACTTTTAGTTAGGGCATTCGACAGCTACATTCCAAACATCAATACGAGCGTCAGCTATGTGGCTTTACACCAAACCTAAATATGCAACGTAACTGCTAGCCATAAGGACTAAAATCTGTAGTAGCTAGCTGTAACAGATTTTTGTTTTAATGGCTAGCTGTTAGAAACTTGCATGTTACAGCCAACTATAAAATGCTAAAGCATCTTACAGCTGTCTGTTAAAGATTTAAATATCAAACAAGTAGTCATTTAAGACAAAAATCTCTATCAGCTGTTTGCCAGAAACCAAAATAACATATAACCAACCATAAGAGAATTTAGTTTTTTGCAAACCGCTGTTAAAGACAAAACTGCTCACTTTTTGTATTCATTATTCTGTGAAACCAGCATTACTGATAGTGTCAAGGATGCCATACACGATATATTACATGGAGTGTGTAAATAACGCACGGTGCAGCTGACACCATATAACTGTTTGAAAAATTTCATAGTGTAGTGCACACCATACCATTACTGACACAACACTGCATTACTATAATATTTTAAAATACCATCAAAAACACTATGGTGTTCAGGACACGACTTAACAAATGGTGTCAGCTACACTCAAGGTAGACAAAACTTCAGCATGGGGTCCTTTATAACGTTAATATGCCGCATAACTTGGGCTAAGGTTAGCCGAGTTTCAATATGACGTGTTTTTAATGGCAAGAAGTCATTACCAAGTTGTTAAAGCCGTTGTTTTTCGAATGCAATAATGAAATTTTGGCTTCCATCGGTAACGTGGACCATTGCAGAAGTCCTGAGCTATGAATTAGATTTACATCGTCTTAAAATAATCCTAGTTGACGACCAAGTGGCAATTATTTTGGCACCAGACAAATAGCGAGAAATTGCGTCTGTTGGAAAACTGCATGTATTTGTGTTCCGCTACAGCCACATCTCCATTAGATATTGCAAAATTATGGAAACAATTCTTCGAGTTTATCTTTTGTCTGCCAAACGTGGGGAATCGCAAAACGTACGCTGTCACACGCAGTAACTTCTCCAGCGACGATAAAATCATCAAGCCTTTAATACGCAGCTCATTCCTGTTTGTGGTTACTTACTGTTAATAGCTTGTGAAAGACCTATTTCCGTCTTCGGGACAATACTGACTACATTGTATACGTAATCACAACTCCTATGCCATTCGTTTTCACATTTAATGAGAAATGTCGCAATGCTTCAAGCCATGGATGTTTTCTATAAATTCTTTGCTATTTGTGTGCCATTCTCTGGTGTGCATGTTGCCGTTTCACCAAAAAATTGCTTTGCTTCTTCAATAAAAACTCGTGCATCACTGTAGTTGTTTACGCAACCACTGGCTGGTGTCACCGTTTATATTGCCGACAATTTCGCTCGCAGCTTCCGTTTTCTTCTGATTCAAATGCTGTGCGATGAAGCATGACAGCAAGAATGAACTAGAAATCACACCAAACGGAACATGATCGAATCAAACGTCGATAGGTTTTTCGGTTTTGAGATATCGTGTAAAATTTTGATTTTCTTGCTGAAGGGCGCCTTGCATGAATGCCTTTTCGATATTGCCCATCACAGCAAACATTGTTAATCTAAACAATGTCTTAGGATGCCACGTGAATCCTGACGTATCACTGGGCTTCTGTATAGACATTCATAGATTCTGGGCCTTGGTTTGCTGGACGCGAAGCTTGGTTACTGTCCTATCTGGTTTCAAAATGCGGTCATTAGATATGTAATGAACCACTTCGCTTTTGATCGGTTGTTGCTAATCAACCGCTTCAATGATAACAAACATCGCTTGGTCTTTGATGATCACAAAGCCAGAAAATTTCACTTTTTTTCTGAAGTTTGTGAACTTGACTTTAGTTGACCAAATGACAAACCGAATGTGCTGCGAAGTTTTTTTTGCATTGTTCTTCCACAGCCATTTTACATTTTGAGGACCATTGATAAACTTTACCGAATTATTGAAAGATTACACCGCGTAGTCATTACTCCGTACGTACGGATCATCATTGATGCCAATGGCTTCAAATGACCAAAACGTTCATTAAAGTCGTACCTCGGTTCCTCAAATTTGCTCACATGTTTGAATAGGAGGACAACGTCGTTCTCTTGTGACTTTGTGGAATCATGAAATCTGCGTGCCATAATGTCACCAAGCTTATATTTGAGGCGCACTGTTCCGACGTTAAGTGAAACACCGTCGCTTTCGATGATGCCGAAACAATGATCCGAACCAATTAGAACATTAGTAATGACCTTCTCTGCAAAAGCTGTTGCAACGTGGGCAAGTCGGAACACATAACAGATAGCATGTGGATGTCTACATACCGGGAGACAAGTATGGGAATGCCCTATTGCCTAATCCTACATGACCAAGTTTGTCAGCTAATTCTATCGTGGCAGACATGGTAGCGCCGAACTCAAAAATTTATGATGCCTGGAAACATGACATTGGCGTTAAGATGTCTAGGAAACGACTTACCAAAATTAGACATAAATTTACTAAAGATATGTGTAAGGATGTATTAAAGTCGCCTGAAAAACATGATGCCGTTAATCATGGAATCAGACAGAAAAGATAATCCTAGGTTCGCAATATTAACAAAAAAGAAATACAGTATCACACATTTTTATCAGAAACGTATAATTGTTCAGAGCAATGGAAGTAGCACTAAATTCACTTTAATACAATCTTTTGAACGGAAACAAGTAAAATTTTAATGAAATGTAGGCGTTTGGTTATTTAGTTTTGGTCAATTCTGTATATGCTGAAGGGCCTCTCAAATAGGTGTCGCAGATTAGCTGTTAGGTAGGGCAAACGACATACATAGTAGTCGTAAGTAACTAGGTTTTTAATTCAATTGATCTCGGAATAATAGTCGGTAAAAAGGGCTTAGAATCGGATTCAAAACAACCGCTGCGCTACCACAACTGCACTTTTGCTCATATTTTATGTCGATCTTAACTATTGTTATCGAATTTTCTATACCACATATTTAGGTGTCGACCGAAATATCGCAGAGTCGGAGTTTCGTCATTGAAAGCGTCGCATTTGTTGTGGGGTTTGGGGGAGTGCTGAAATCGCCAATAGGGGTCGCAGTAGGCCATATAGGGCCGACCACTACCATCCCCATTTCGGAAGCCCAGGATCAGCAATACATGCTCGATATCTGAAGTCCAACGGGAAGGTCGTTGGGGGGAGATTCAGTGTGCGGCGTCTTCGGCGTCGCCTATATCTTCAGGACCTGGAGCGCCACCAGTGGGGTGGACTAGTAGGTTGGGGTTCGTCCGAGCCTTTGCGGGGGGTAAGTCCCCTACCCCTATCAACATGTATGACAATCAGCTGTGGTTGTTGTCAGAACTAGGTGAAATTATAAACCAACACTAGCGCACCGAGAACAAAAACTGTAAGACCAACTCATGCGATACGTAAATTAAACACTTGCGTTAATCTGATAGCTTTGTTACAGATGTTGGTATAAGACCTAGCAAACTTACGTTTTTTAATGCAAAATGGTCAAAATTAATGTTTTCAATGGATCAAAGAGATTCTGTCTAAATCTACGTTTTAAAATCATTTTTATTCCCATCCAGTTAATAATTCTGAGCCCGCGTTGGAAAATATTTAACTAGCCCTTGCAGAGTTATCTGTGTCATCCACTCCATTTTTATTTAAATGTTGTAAAGCGTAACTACCAGGTCGGTGATTAATATGAGAACATCAAAAACATACTTGTAAGAAACAGCTGTGTTCCATCAGTTAATGATTCTGAGCCCGCGTTGGACAATATTTAACTAGCCCTTCCAGAGTTATGTGTGTCATCAACTCCATTTGTATTTAAATGTTGTAAAGCGTAATTACCGGGTCGGTGATTAATAGGAGAACATCCAAAACGTATTTGTAAAAAAACAGCTGTGTTCTATCAGTTCAATACCTTTACCGTAAATGTACATTTTTCTGTGACTCCATTACAAAAAGGTATAATTTTGCTTGCAATTTTGGGTGGCCTAATACATTTAGAATTTTTGACACTTCGAAATATTTGCCAAAATACAACCCCTAAAATATGTGCATTTACGTGTGGGGTATATTTATAAGCATAATTTTAATCTAAAATGCAGACAGTCGCTCGATTAATCTGATTTTTACGTCGCTTGATTCATTTCGCGGATACAGTAACACATTTGTAACAGCGCATAGTGCGACGCGATGCACTAATTGACTTTGTCGTGCGACATGCATTGTTATTTGCATGAGCAGTGAGGTTCCTTAAGGAACCGAGCAACAACTCCTATATAGTTTAGTGGCTACTGTACAAGGCTCGCAGTCAAACTATTCAGTTTTATTCCGGCGCGGGAGCAAAAAGTTTGTTCATCATAGGAAACGCACTGTAATTCATACGGGAACAGATTAATAGAATAGTTTTAAAATTTTCAGTTTAAATATTTGAGTGACAAAGTCAGATGTCGTTAAGATTTTCAGCGTGGATTTCCGGTTTCGAAGCCAGAACAGCATGACAGGATGCTTATTATGTCTTTTTTACAGCATTTCATAATATATTATTATCAATAAGTTTAAAACAGCTTACACAGAAAAATTGTATCAATTCTTGACATGTCAACTCCACTTATATTCTCTACAGTAATGTCGCAACGTTCAAAACCAAAAATACTATTTAATGGCAAATTATTTTTATTTCTTTAGCATATTTTCATGGATTTTGGCTTATTATCAGCAGTGTATTTTGCCATGATATCGAAACCTCTTCATCTACATAAATTCACTGCATAGTTACGGAATAATCATATAATGCTCGGTACTATCTATGTCGAGTTGAATGTTTAACGGTACTGTCGATATTCAGTTGAATGTATATCGTTGAAGTTTGCTTAAACATTGTTTTACATCATTTCACGTGCAACAGGGGCATGCGTAGCTTTAAATTAGATTTTAAATTTCAGGATTTTCATCACAATTTCTTTAATTTCGAGGTTTCATACACGCAAAATACTGAAACTTCGAAACGGTTTGAGTCGCCATGGTACGGTGGCCGACTTTGGGATACGGTCATGTGGTTCCGATATAAAATTTACAAATTCGTTTGATCATCGATGATCTGGCATGCATGGGGTACATACCGGAATTCCAACCGACACCTTTGCGTCGTTCACAGAGATCTGCGTGCACAAAAAGCACACCGTAAGCTATTGCAAAGACGATATATTTTCGTTATATTATTGCGAAGTGTAATGATTTTCTATTTTTGGTTCCAGCAATAGCGTTGCGCATAAATATTGATGTTGCAATAACGTTTGCTTTTGGTGCACCCAACAAAGGAACTCTATTGTTGTTGCAACATCAATAGCTTGCTCAATAATATTGTAGCGACAATAGAATCTAACATAAATGAGGCGACAATAGTTTTCTCGTAGCATGTTAGCAACAGTAGCAGTTACGGATATATGTAAGTGCAATATAATGCTAGATTCTATTGCATGAACTATAAAAACTTGATAGCTATTGTAACGACAATAGCATTTATAAATTAATATCGTGCTTCTGTTCAGAATATTAATGTGATTGGTATAAAACGTTGGTGTATAATTTTAATAATAAAGATATGTTATTATGTGTACCAGGCTTATTTAATATTTATATGGAACCTTAATATGATTGGCCCATGTAAACTGACTGGCAATACGTTATATCGTTAGAAAAAAAGCGCAGAGCTAGGGGTTCGGCGGCTTAGGCTCAGTGAATGTTTCATATATGAGCCTAAGCTAAATCACTAAAAACGCGAGCGTAGTAAGGAAAACTGTTTTATGATTGCATAAGCTGTAAGCTAACACTGAATGTTGATGATTAAGCATCCTTCATGCTCCAAAAGATTTCGAAAATTTATCCCAGCCCTGGCGTAAGACGCACGCCGCCCCGCCGTCCGGCTGACCATGCCGGTAAGTAGAATGCCTCAATTCACCGAATTACCCCCTATCACACATGCAATATCGGACTTCGTGTATGTTCATAGACGTTTTCTGCTCAATCACTACGATGAAACTACCTACCACTGTGCTTCCCCAAATATCCCTGAGTCATAGTAAGCATAGACAATCCATTCTTGATTTGTATTCCACTTGAAGTACGAAATATTAGTAAAAAATTAGGTGTTTGTATCTTGTAAATGTATACTGTTATTATAGTATTAATTATATATTATGCATACTACTGTCTCTCATGCTAAGGTACCACGGAGCGCGCGTCGTTTCCGTTATAAGTTATTTAATGTAATTATCTGTAACAGACAGTGTTTGATGTATATACCACACTAAAATCCGTATTTTATACATATACAACTGCAAAAACATTGGAACCGGAACTACTGAAAACGTTAGGCCTCGGCTACCCATATAAACAAATTGAAAACAATGATTTGATCTTTTTTGATGCCTTGCACGCAATACATAACCAAACTACTGTGGACATGCTATATTTTGGACATCGGGTTCATTGGCCATAAAGCAAGAAAACTATTGTCGCAGCATTTATGTTAGATTCTATTGTCGCTAAAATAGCATTGAGCAAGCAATCGATGTTGCAGCAACAATATAGTTTCTTTGTTGGGTGCACCAATAGCAAGATTATTGCAACATCAATATTTATACGCAAGGCTATTGCTGGAACCAAAAATAGAAAATCATTACACTCTGCAATAATATAAGGAAAATATATCGTCTTTGCAATAGCTTACGGTGTGCTTTTTGTGCACGGAGATCTCTGTGAACGACGCATAAGTCTCTATTGTTTCAGCTCCGAAGCATTAGAAAATTTTACAGTGGTCGGCTCAGAAAATTCAGTAATCCTATCTCAAGAGCTGCAAGTCATGCAAAGCATGGACGAAAGAAGCGTCCATTTTGAGTTGTCGTACGTAAGACCACGGGGAACCAGAAAGACTTCGACTTAGTTGATTAGTCTTCGGCAGTGCTCTGTGCCTGTGTACCCTAAGTCGCTTTGTGCTTCCACGTCGGAGGTCGATACTAGATATATAATTCCACTGGGGTCTGTGCGTAGCATTTCGGCGGGGAATGGGTGGTCCGGGCCCAAACGTTAATAAATCTGTCTACGGGAGAGGAACACGCTACATTCATGGATACCTAAATGAACGGCCTGTTACAGTTCTTTCAGCAGGGAAACTAAACCCCTGCAGACACCGATCCTTTCACGTACTTACAGACTTTGATGCTTAGGGCAGCAATCGCTGAACCCCCTTCGCGAGGCTAATACCTACGCGGAAATCTTCAACCATCGATCCCGACTTGAAGCGAAAAAGCGAGAGAAGAAAAACACAGAGCAATAAGAAAACCATAGATTAACATCACACAAAAGCCCTGCGTCGGAGCCGGTCAGTAAAGTCGCCCGAACTCCGCGCTGCCGAAGTCAGACTGATTCGAATTTTTCGAGCATCACACCCAACCTCGAAAATTCCGTCGGTCATTCTGTGTGCTTTTCTGTTGGTCTTCAATCATGGGCGACTTAATTCGGGTCGTGGCTTACCGAGTTGGTCTTGGGATCCAATCGAAAAATTTACCAAATTCCGTCGTTCATTTTGTGTGCTTTTCTGTTGGGCTCCAATGATGGGCGACTTAATTCGGGTCGTGGCCTACCGAGTTGGTCTTGGGATCCAATCGAAAAATTTACCTTTTTCCGGAAGTCAGCTTTACCGTAAACCCTCGACCTCCGTTAGGGAGAGTCGGCTTCAAAGCGAAATCGCCGACGTCAAACTTGAACCCTCCGAATAGTCGGAGGTCAACCATCTTCGATTTCAGCCCATTTTTCCCGTGAAACATGAGCTCTGAAGCCTTGATTTCCTGCAAATAGCGCCGGATGTGCTTTGAAATCGGATCCAACGCACTCATTATCAGAACGGCATCCTGTCCCAGATTAGTTGGGTCATCAACATCGACTTCCGGGACACACAATCTCCAGCATTTTCTTCAAATCAAATCGACATTACAATCTGTTTGTTCTTTTAGATTGTTTAATTAGTTTCTCATTATTTGGATCGGCAACGTATCGTCCTACACAACGACCAACAATCGGATCCGAGCATGAAACGTTAATTATCCGCGCAATCCCCAACGACTTGTTACTTCATCGTCGGCCCCATCTGCTGAGTTGTCTTTGTTATCTCGCCATGCCGCCCGTCTAATTAAGCTAACTGTGATGTGGAAGGTGACCCTTTTTCATGAGGACACCACAGAACGTCGAGCGAAATCGCGTCCTGTTTTCGATTTCTAGCTGAACAAGCTGGTTTTCACACGTCCCAGTAGGGACTGATGACGGGACGGGAATGAGCCCATCTCGGGACTGGAGGTAGGGCATCCTACAAAGGACTCCGAACGGGTCAGGGGCCCTACTCTGGGGCCTCGGGATCCCACGGGAGGGCCCTAAACACCCCCATCCTTCCCAAACGTCCATGTCCAGTCGGTCCGTAAAACTTACAAATTTAAGAGAAATTTGTACGTTTTGTCCTTGTCCGTCGGATATTGTCCTGTCCTTACTGATCTATATATATACATATGTGTCTATATACATATATATCCCTATATATACACATATATATCACATACACACATACAGTACACCAATAGACATGAACACACGGTAGACACAACGGCGACCTGAGCGACAGAAAGGTCGCTCAAGTGCACGACAACATGCACAGTACAACAACAACCGACCAAAGAATTCGGTTAGAGAGAGCCAAAAGAGAAAACAAAAGGGCAGCGAGGACACGGAGAGAAGCGGGAGGGGAAGCGGGGCAAGTGGAATCCCAGGAGATTTTCGAGGGGCTGGGGTGAGATTCGGTACCAGGACGAAGAGCAGTATCGATTGATACCACACACGAGAGGGTGGCCGTACTATCGGGTCGGGACCCCGCATTAACGGTTGGACCGACGCCCCCCGAAGAGCAGGGGTTAAAGCGGTGCTAAGATCATCGCGACTAGAGAGAGTGGCAGTGATGGTAGGGGCGCTTTCATGGGCCGTCCCGAGTTAACGGGGCGACTGGCGGTGACCCGCCGGGTATTTTTGGAAATGTCTCGACGAGACGAACACAATCAGGGGCGGTTCGCCCGATTTGAAATTAAGAGAAAAATCTCGGATCATTGGTTCCCACTAGTGGTTGGCGGCAGAAACTGGGGCACTTTTGAGTGATTACAGCCGGTCAGCGGGGATTCGGACGGAGGTCCGGCGCATGTCGTTGGATTTGTCTAGGTACAAAGAACAAAATGAGGGGTGCATGCACCAGTTCAGAAATGGGGTGCGACAACGGAGATGAAGGAGGGTGGGGGACTTGTATCAGTCGTACAGCGGAATAATAGAACGAAAAGGACGGTTTATCTGAAATGCGCTCAGGGGGAAGACGTTCAAGGTGGTGAGGGAAGGCATAGAGGCCGGGTATTCATACGCAGTCATCTAATAGACACATATATACATATATATGGTATGATATAAGTATAGAAAAAGTAGCAGTCCTGTTTCTGTCACGACAACCCAACTTAGCGTAAGTAACGGTGGTCGTTTCGAACTAAGAACGAGGTTCGGGTAGTATCCGGGGAAGTTTGATCTCCAGCAATAGTCCTCAAATTGCTCTATCGACATGCTCCGGCTATATCCCGCATCATGGTACGCTAGACGGTTACGGGCCGTTAAATTAACCCGATATCCGTCGTATTCTGTAATCTCGGTATCTACCGTATATACTCTTACTTTCAGCTTGCTGCGGCTTGTTGTTTTCCATGACCATTGCTCAGTACATAGCTCAAACCAGGTAGACTTTATATTTTCAGTTTCTATCTCTACAAACTTGTTAGTTGGGCGTGAGCAGCCAGGGGCCTCCTATTTCCGGACGGTCCTAGCCGTAAAACCTTAGTGTTTAGTGACGTCCGGTTGATTTCCGAGCGATTCCCTTTTTATTATCGGTAAAGGGGCTCAATTTCCAGCTCGCACAGTGCCTCACAAATCAGTTGGAGTATCCTAATTTTTTGTTATTCCATCCGAACCGTTTCGCATGACACTCGTCCCAGCAATCATACAATATAATGTGATCAAATGAATGAAATACGGCACGGATTTAGACATACAAGACACGGCATATTACGCTAAAAATACGATTAAACGATAAGATAAGACGTGGATCTAGGCATACAAGGTACGACATTTTATTATAAAGATGCGATCAAATGGTAAAGTACGACGCGGATTTAGGCATACAAAAGACAACGTTTTATGGTAAAAATACGATCAAATGGTAATATACGACGCTGATTTAGGCATACAAAATACGACGTTTTATGAAAAAAATACGATCAAATGGTAATACACGATGCGGATTTAGACATACAAAATGCGACATTTTATGATAAAAATACGATCAAATAGTGATGTACGACGCGGATTTAGGCATACAAAATACGACTTTTGGTAAAAATGCGATCAAATGGTAATATACTATGCGGATTTAGGCATACAAAATACGACATTTTATGGTAAAAATGCGATCGAATGATAAAATATGGCATACATTAATAAGCGAGACATATATATGCAAAGCAATGTTGCCACTGGACCACGGACTAAACATCGCCGTTCCTACCTCAAATGAGTTCCTTAGTGTTCTTAGGCAATTTTGGCGCCAAAATCATGAAAAATACGCGTAACGGGCCTGAAGGATCCTGTTACAATATCACGGAAACTTTCTATATTGGTTTACTTTAACATTGTTCAATATTAGGCATGTCGCAAAATGTTTCATAAACAGTGGAAACACATCGGTCTCAGCGAAGCATCTAGTGCTACGCAAATACAACAACGCATTTTAGATACTTGCCAAACACTCAACCCTCTGTTGTTTATTTTTGGCATATATATATTATAAAATAAATTCTAAAATTCTTTTAGTTCATTTTAGTCCAAATTATAGGATGGAGATTTTATATTACCTGTTTCGAGTTCGTTAAATTTTTTGTGGTAATCATAGCGCAATTGATGTTTGAAATGCTTTATGGTAAAAGTGCAAATTGCCGCCAGCATAATTTCCTAGTTCTGCGTCACAGGTAGCAGCAAAAAAATTAGCCACCCTCCATAAATCGCCATTGTTTGCATAAAATATAATGCCTACACTTTTGAGATTGTAATAACAATACAGGAATGAAATATAATTACAGATTGCAAGTCGGCAAACACAGAAAACGGTTTGCGAATCGTCATTGCTGAAAAAATTTAACTATTTATACAACATGGAGTGTAATTAAGCATAAGATAGTATTTGTGTTGCATGTAACAAAATTCTTATATAATTATATCATCTACCAGAGAGCTAAATGATAAAAGTTGAGAACACGAAAGCTGATAAAACAGTACATATACTATGTGATATAAGTAGGATACTTAACATCATACTCGTGTTATACTGTAGTGTTATACTGTGTTTATCATTCTATACTGTAGTGTTGTCATCCTCAAATTACTGCTCTTATGTATTATTATGCTACACTAATTAAGCGTATCACATATAAGAACCAATACAAAAAGTGTCAGAAAATAATATTTATATGATAAAAAATATGACAGGATTTGTTTTTAAATATCTTGGAAATAAGGGAATTTGTTTACAATTTGACATGCATAGGGACAGAGACGTCGTGGTATCGGTACTACAAACTAGCAGAGCGATGCGTGGTTTCCACTTCACATACCCATGGCTCGTGCGTATTGCACCTTTTTATCGCGTCATATTCCGTTTCGTGGTACAATGTTTCAAATCCAAAAGCAATTTAATTTAGTGTGTTATGAACTTTTTGGGCACTGTTCAAATTCAAATAGAAAGGCATCATAGCGGCATCTCACTGATTCGAAAGGAAATGGGATGTAGCAGGTAGAAAAGTAAGCGGCGTAGAGAGCAGTGTGAAGTAAGCATACACCATAATGTATCTTGGTATATCGTCTTGTCTATCGCTATAAGTGGGATTACGCTCCACAGAAGCTATAGGACAGGTATCAGCATAGCCGATAAGTCAGCATTGATGCTTCGTTTGTCGACATATTTATGCTCAAATGGTGACTTAGGTATTGTTATAAAGGCACATCAGAATAATATTTTTAGTGATTCTCTTATTATTTGTAGTGATTAATGCTTACATAATCATATATACACTAAAGCAATATCAAACTGGACGGGAGACCAATATCAAACTGGAGGGGCACCGATATCAAACTGGAGGGGGCACCACTATCAAACTGGAGGGGGCACCAATATCAAACCGGAGGGGGCACCAATATTACACTAAAGGAGGTACCAATATCAAGCTGGGTGGGGCACAAATATCAAACTGGAGGGGGCATCAATATCAAGCTGAAAAGGGCAGCAACGTTAAACCGAAGGAGCACCAATATCAAACTGCAGGAGGCACCAGTATTAAGCTGGAAGGGGCACTAATGTCAAACTGATGAGCTCGCTGTGACAGATTTTTGTTTCTAATGGCTAGCTGTGAGAAACTTTTGTCTCTTACAGCCAGCTGTAGCATACAAAAATGTCTAAGAGCAAACCGTTAAATATTAGAAATTCAAATGGATAGCTATTAGAAACCTTTATATTTTATAACTGGCTTTAAGAGACAGAAGTTTCTCACATCTAGCCATTAGAGACAATAATCTGTTATGGCCAGCTGCGAGATACATTAGTCTCTAACAGCTAGCTGCTAGAGATTTCTGTATTTATTAGCTATCTATATAAAAATAAAGTCTCTTACAGCTATCTGTTAGAGATTTAAATATCAAATAAGCAGTCATTAAAGACAAAGATCTCTAGCAGCCGTTTGCAAGAAACTGCAATATCATATAACAGGCCATTAATGATTTTAGTTTCTTGTGGTCGGCTGTTAAAGACAAAACTGCCCACTTTTTGCACTCATTATACTGTGAAACCTGCAAAAATTAGGTAGACAGCTAATGGAGCACGATACATACAAAGCGACAATTTATTAATATATATTCATAAATTACACTGATATATAGGTGCAATATATTAATTTGGTCGGCAGTTTTGAGTCTTATTCCCACAACAATTTGCACGTCTAAAAATTAACCTTCTACTGGTTGATTCAAATTTTCTTAGTCAAGTTTATCGCTGCGCAGTAATTACTGGAGCGAATTGTAGTTTGGGTCCAAATGAGAACAGGAAGGTATACTTGCAAGCACACATTGGAGCATTAGCGAATCCGAATGGAAGGTGGGGACTCGAGCCCCCGGCAGATCTAAATTTGGACATCGAGCGTTGGAAAATATAAGTAATAGAACAATTTTTTGATCAAAAATAGGTCAAGTTTCGAACCCTCCCCGTCATAAATTTCTGGAGCCGCCAGTATATTGGTGCTTTAATTGTGGTTTTGTGTCAGTGCACTTTATATACCTCTCGATAAAGGTACCCGCTGTCGTGGAAGTGTCCGTCATCATATCGTAAATCGTACATATATGCATGTACATGGCATCCAAAACACAGATCCTAAAACTCTGGGCAAATTATGTTGCGGTAGCCTGTATTTTACGAATTGATAAGCCTGCACCAATCTATGTTATGCACGTATTCACGACAGAGACGTATATGTTACTTATAGCAAATCAACATCTTTTATCCCTGCAAATAGTGGGTAAACTTAACAGTTTAGAGAGCAGATTCCATCATATCAAATAATTGTATATATTTATACTGTTCGTAATTATAGCTGAACAACAACCAGTGCGTACGCAGTTGAAGTAAATTCACGCTTTAAATTAACGGTTCCTGTTCAGGCTAAGTTTGATCCAAATTATTCGAAAGTGTATACTTGTATCACGGAGTATCTGGAGCCGGATATTTTAAGAAGGAAAGAAAGCTATTCTTCTGAAGCTGTACAAATGGAATAAACTAATACAGCAGCAAAACTGAATTGCGGTATAGCAACGCTGTCACGCTCGTAACTATTTATCGTTTGCCATGCTCGAGGTCCGATGTCATAGGGTTGACCGGGTGCTCGAGGTGGAGTGGCTGTGGGCTTTCAACTTCACTCACGCGGTCAGGGGGGTGTCGCTTTCGGCGCCGCAGAGGGGGAATGCAGCGTTTTCTACTCTACTGGATTCGGCGCCGGACATCAAACTGGAGGAGGTTATAATATTAAACTGCAGGGGGCCCAATATCTAAAATATGTAACTGGAGGGCGGCCAATATCAAACTGGATGGTTCACCAACATCAGATTAAAAGGAGCACCAATATCAAACTAGACGCGGCACCAATATCAAACCGGAGGGAGGCACCAATCTCAAACTGG
>JASANE010014585.1:0-13629 GCA_030248225.1 Trileptium ribeirensis
CAACCTGGTCCCAGTGGAGTGCAGGTAGATGTTCCTATAGTGGAACGTGATTTGAATGACTATTTTGACATAGAACCGCCATGGGAAGCGGATGAAATCCGACGAGCTCAATCTTTGGATCCATTTACACGAGGAATGGTTCGTTTTCTTGAAGATCAAGAGTTGGATCCCGAGTTAGCGGAAGATTTGCAACGACAGATCCTGTTGCAGGAAGATAGGTTCCACGTTCGAAATGGTATTTTGTATTACGTAAGCCGAAAACGTAGACCTGTTCGCGCAGAAGCGTGCGAATTTCGTTTGGTACTACCGGAAGAATTTCGAGTAGTTGTGATGGAACAGGCTCACACGACTAGATATGCAGGTCATGTAGGATACAATCGAGCGTTGGCTAAGCTCGAACGGAAGTTTTATTGGGTCACAATGAAGAAAGACCTCGAAGCGTTTATTAACGCATGTGTTCCATGTGCTCGCTTTAAACCTGGTCCGAATCGTCGTGGACCGTTACAACCAATTCCTGTGATGGCACCATTTCATATGGTAGGCGTAGACGTAATAGGTCCATTACCCGTTACTCGATCTGGAAACAAGTACATTGTGAACTTTATTGATTACTTCACGAAGTGGCCAGAAGCTTTTGCCACGCCTGACCAAACTGCTAAGACCATTGTCGACTTATTGTTGAACAAGATAGTGCCCCGACATGGGGTACCGCGTGTCATTTTGTCTGACCAAGGACCAGCCTTCACGTCCGAATTATTCACGTCAGAAGCGGCCAAGTTAGGAAGTCGAACGGTGTTTGCTACACCGTACTATCACCAGTGTAATGGGTTGGTGGAACGATGGAATCAAACGTTAATGGCTATGATAAAGCCACTTACTGAATTAGAGCCTGATAATTGGGACACCTATATTGATAGCGCACTTTTTGCGTACCGAACTACGGTACACGTGTTAACGGGCCAAACTCCGTTTTTCCTAATGCATGGTCGCGACCCAGATTTACCTGGAGAAAATCCGTTATTGTCTATAACGGAAGGTGGAAGTACCGACCAACATATACAAAAGTTGTTGGATACGTTGACTAGCACCTGGAAAGAAGCTAGTAAATCCGTGCGTTTGGCCCAAGACGCCTACAAGCGATATTTCGATCGAAGAGCACGCGTTCGTGACTTTTTGCCTGGCGATGTAGTGTTAATGCGAAGGCCGGAGAAAATCGATTCTCGTAGGATCACCAACAAATTTCATCCGAATTTCGAGCGACTATATCGAGTAGTCAAGGTACAAGGTCCTAATCTGGAGGTAATACGATTAGGTGATGCGCGACGTAAAAGTAAGATGTATAATAAGAGTTTGTTTAAACATTTTGGTGGTGAGCCGCGCGATTATTTAGAATATGAACAACGTTTACGCGCGATCGAAATCGATAGCGAAGAAATCGATTGGTTTTGCGGAGAATGTGGCCAGAGTTACGAGGAAGACCTCCGCATAGGTGAAGATGATACCAATTGGATCGAATGTGACTACTGCCTCGAATGGTATCATTTTCGATGTGTAAAGTTGGAAAAAGAGCCGGAAACGACATTATGGTATTGTCCGGCCTGTGTACAACGATTATGTACATAAATGGTAAATACTATGAAGTTATGCATACTTCTTATTCTATTTTTCTATTTTCCGGTATTGAATGAAGCAGGCCAAAGTCGGGAAATGCGTATGGTAAAATCTTCGATGGCGATGAAGTAATGTTCTCGTTCGCTGGTTGGTCGCCAGTGTTGGCCCGGTAGAATGATCTGAGATGGTGGCCATGTGCACGTCAGCGGGTAAATTGATTTATTTTTACTTCTTCTTCTATTTCTGTCTTTTTCCGCTATCGCACAATGAACAATGGATAATATAGTGTAGCAACAGTGCGTTAGTATTCGCTGAGTGCTAGTTTTGGGATCTACAACGTTACAGTGACGAGTCAACTTCTAATGAAGATCTATTGCCGAGAACGGCCATGAGAGCTTTATAAGTCCATCGGAGTAATGGAGAAGTGAAGGTGCTCGCTACGTAGATGGATCCGATGTATTATTAATGGTGAATCCGACATGGTGGCGTTCTGATGGTGTGCTTTATAAACTGTTATAAACAATTATTGCATTTTAGCTTTCAGGCGATCGTCATATACCAACGGCTATTTAAGCAGCGATACGTCATATGTAATAAGTAACAATAACAATTGTTATATTCTGCGTTATTCAACGACCTATTCTACAACGTCGACAATTACAACGTCACTACAACAGCTGAAATGGCGGACTCGAATTGGGATAGCGGTAGTGAAACCGGGTCCTCAGAGGGTTCTGATTGGTTGTCCGACCTTGAGTCTGAGCAGGGAGATAACCCTCTTGAGCGTTCACTTAACGGGATAGAGCCACAGTTAACTTGGTCAGAGGGACAGCAGGGTCCACCGTGGAAAGATCGTAATCATCCCGTATGGAATTTATATGCGTGGACCAGTGGGTTAGAAATGGTGGGTCGAGAGTGGATGCACCCCGCTAGTGTAGTTGTCGTAGACGCCCGTGACCAAATTGAGTCAGCGATAGGTATTATCGAGCGATCAGCTACCAACCTAATAGCGTGTGATATGGAAGGTGTAAACATCAGCTACCGACAACAACAGCAATTTCGAGAAGCATGGGAGAAGTATTTGGACACGCCTGAGAAGGATCCGTTTGACGTCTGCTGGCGATGGTTGCCACGTAATGCACGACATTGGGTCGATCCAAAATGGTTAGCTTATGCCGCAGGTTGGCAACGCACAGCAGCAGCTACATTACAAGTCGCCGGAGCGCAAAACGCGGGGAACGCAAACTAAGAAGAAAACGCAACGAACTGCTAGTCGTCAAGCGCGTGCAGAACGTCGATACGACTACGAAAAAGTAACTAGCGAATCCAGCGATAGTGATCGTGAAGCGAGACGACGACAGCGAGGCAAACAACGTGCCTCATCCGTTATTGTACCACGACAGCGACAGGAAGTAGTTCATCATGTGGAGCAACAGTCAACGTCGGCAGCGACTTTTGCGCCGTCTTTTACGTCGACGCCAGCCGTGTCCACTTTAACGGTGGCTACGGAAAAACAGCGAAAGGCTAGCGATGTGGAAATTTTTGAGGAAGCTTCGGCTGTTACACCCACGAAACCAGTTCCAACAGCATCGGAGGAACCAGGAGTGACTGCTATAGCGGCAGTGCCACCGGCTGTGCAACCAACGTCATCACAATGCGATGCCGGTCAATTAGCGCTACCCAGCGAAAGACGAAGTGGAACAGAAATGACTTCATTACATTTCAACGGTAACGATCTACGAACCGGTCGTATTACACCGTTTGGTAACCGGTTAATTTACCATTATTTTACATTTTATCAACCTGGGTTCAATGAGCCAATGCCACAACGTATGAATATGTTGTATCAACACTTGCGCGATGAATTGAAACGCGAATTCAAGCGAATTGGTGAACGTGGACGGCATATAAGCGAACGTGATTTAATTGACATTTTCTACAAATGGGAAGAACGCGTCCGGAACATTATTTTTCAAAAACAATGGGACGTTATTATTACGCCAGAACTATACGATCTATTTGCACGTCGATTAGCGAGTATGATACGTGGATTCGTTTACGAAATGCTGCGAAGGCGCAGTATCGCGATACAGTATTTCCCACAACTACTTTTTACTGGCTTTAGTCGACGCCAATGGGAAAGCGACGTCCAACGCGATATGCGACGTTATGCTGATACGCGATCGGGAATTTCGAGTCAAGTGGCCAAGAGTTCGTGACTATGCGTTTCCGAATACGGGATATCAGCGTCTACGAGACGAGGTTGACAGGTTGGAAGGTCAACTCAATGATCAACAAACGCAGGGAGAACCGGCACTTGAGTAACGGGAACAATTACAACAGTTGATTGCCCGGGTTTCGAGACAAACGCGACAACAATTTTCTGCTGCGTTCTTGAACGAACTTCAATAAGTTACGAAATGGTATGATCAACGTCACGACTGTCCAGGGCAGCCATTATCTATGCCCCTGCAACATGATTGGCCGCTATATTTGCCGAAACCGCGTCGGAACTAAAACAATGATTACTGTCGTTAAATTTTCGTCAATTGGGCGTCACGATGAACAGTAATAGTTATAACTTTAAAAAGTATTAGTATAACCCTACTAATCATGTCGTCATGGTTAAACATTTTGGTGTATCGCGAACGTTTAATATTCATTTCGTCTTAAAATACGTCGCGATTTTGATGTCGAACAATTACAATAATGAACATTGCGTGAACTATTGTGGAGTCCTGAATAGCAGGAACTCTTTTACTTGGTACTTCAATAATACAACAACAATTTTGGTAAACAATTTTACATTATATGCAGCACCATGAGTCCTGGTTTACAGGAACTCTTATCGACATTTTATATTTCGCCATGGTCGAGATGGACAATATTAATTTTGCCTCATCATGGTCGAATGTAACAATGGCAACAACGATTAGTATGGATAGTGACATTATATAGAATGAACATTGTGAAGCTAATACTATTTGTTTGTGTATTTTTTTATATACTTGTCTCGTATATACATTTTGTTATAGGAACTTGTAGGGACGATTAATTTCTCGCCTCGTCATGCCTCGTCGTGGACGTATGAACGATATGTGCCTGCAGCAACTACATTATTCTTCGACAATAACAATATATACTGTGGTAATATATATGACGAATCGAGCTAGACTCGTTAAATTTGGTAAATTGAGGGTAGCCGTATTGATTTGTATTACTCGTTTTCAGTATAACTTTTGTTATATTGTGCTTTTGGAAAAAATTCCATATTATTTTTCATTCACAAAATTCACAAAAACTTCATAAAAATTTAAATAATTATAAAATCCAAAAACAATAAAAATTTATAAAACTCCAAAAATTTTCTATTTTTATTTTTCACTTATTTTTGGTTTTGTCATAATTCTTGTCATTCTATTTTTGCTCATAATAAGTGTACGCGTATTGCCATAATAACGTTGGGTTTCCAAACTATTGGAGCTTTCATTTATATATATTTGATGTTACTTGTCATAATATTTGTTATTACTTGTTTTCAGGTTATTGTTACCCATGCCGGGACGTCATGGGCTTACTAAGGGGGGTGTTGGGGCTGGTGCCTTTTTCACCACCAAAATTTTTCTTTTTCTTTTCACTAAAGGCCGCCCCCACGCCGCCCTGGTCTTCCCTGTCGCCCCCGGCATGGCATATGAGCGTAATGTGTACGTAAATATCTATATATAACTTGCTATATATACTATATATATCCTATAAACCTATAAACTAGCTATGTATTTATCTATAAATAAATAAAATATATTAAATCTATATAAATCCCAAAATACACCCATATCCCTCCACATCTCAAAACCCCAAAATTTATACTAAAAAACCCCTAAAACTTATTTCTTTCTTTTAAATATCACATTTCCCAACCCATATCCCATATTCACCCACCTTCTCCTTCTAAAACCAAAATTCTACCCAAAATTCATTTTTCTCCTTTTTCCTACTTTTTCAACCAAAATTCAAACCCCTCCCTCTCACCCAAATCTACACCAATCTCCCTAAAATTTTCATATCTTTTTCCCATCACTACCCCTAACCACATATTAAATCCCCTCCTTCCCCTTCTTTTTATTTCCTATAAATTCACCCTTTCCAAAAATATCCTTTTTCTTCCCTTTTTCTCCCTTTTTCAAACATTCCCCATTCCCTCAAAATTTAATCCCTATCCCCTAAATTTTAATATCCTTTTTCTCTTACCACCCTATTCATATATCTACCCCACCCCTTTCCCACCTCTCTATTTTTCATAAATTTCTACTTTCCAAAATTTCCATTTTTCTCCAATTTTTTACATTTTTTCAAACATCTTCTATTTTCTCAAATCTTAACCCCTACTCCTCAAAATTTAAACACAAACTCCCCTACCTACCGCCTTCACCATATTAAAATTTCACAATCCCCCTCTTTATACTTTTCTCAAACCACACCCCAACTTTTCACCCCTTTTCTCATTTCAAATTTCTCATTTAAATTCCTTTTTTTTAAATTTTATAATATATATAATATATATTATATTCGCGGCTAGCGCGTGTTATATAAATCCGATATAGGGTGTTGTTATTCTCGCCGATTGGGCGTCTTGCATATGTGTATATGGTTACTCGTTATTGTATTGAATTTTGAATTATTATGTAGTGGTGATTTTTTAGGATGGTTGCAGTTTCCTGAGTTTTATTAATTACCTAGCTAATGGAGGGATTTTCTCATTGTGAAGTGCTACGTGTCGTTTTTAACGGAGCGCGTTAACGTTTAATTTCGTGAGCAGTAGGGCTGTGTGAAGACCAATAAGTTCATTATTCTTTACATTAGTTATGTTTTCGAATTGGGTAGCTAGCGACCTAGCTAATTTTCGATGTGCTATTTTTCGCTTCCTGTTTTAGTCTTGGTTTTAGCGGAATGGACGTTTTTTTCTCATGCTCGAGTCCTTGCGTTTTAAATAGCATATAATAGAGCGATGAAGCGCTAATTCGCAAATTTGTAACGTATTCCTGTCAAGTGTTTAACGATTCCTTGGTTATCAGTACAGTAGCGTACTGGCTTATGCGGGTTTGCTCGGGTCTAGTTTTATGTGTTATGAAGCATGTGCCTCGCGGAATCTCGTTCAGGGACTGAACGTGTCGATAGCATCACACGCATATGGATTGCTAGTTGTTAAGTCGAAGTGTATAATATGAAGTAGAATAATTCAAGCGTGGTTAACTAATCCGTATGCGAGTTTCGTAAAGGGTACCTGCGTCGAGTAATATTGGTGGTTTGTAATTGTATTATTAATATCGGAACGTGGAGTGCCATTGAGTGAGAATTTCAACTCGGAATATAATAGATATTTGCTTCAGTCGAACGCCAATTCGTTCTTAAAAGTCAGTCGTTGAAGGTCTCGCTGCGCATTGGCACTGCGCGGGAATAGCGAATAAACTATTACTACGATTCGGCTGTTTTTGGTGTCAGGAAAAGAGCGTAATAAAACTATATTGGTAAATATTGAGCCGTTAAAAGTTGTGGAAGAATCCCCGAAGCAAGAGACACTAGGATTCATTATCACCACTTCCCTGGTTCGCCCAGACCACGAACTCGCGCGCCCCAGCTACTAGTAGATTTATTGGTGGCCTAAACTGTATTTTTCGTGTGTTATAGTAGCGACTGGGGGTCGGAGCGTCGCGTAAGCACAGAGCTACACCGCCGTTGAAAAAGATTAAGCTCCGACAATCCCGTAAAATTCATAAATTGCCATGAAAATCTTCATGTAAGCTGAGAGTCGTTCTATATATATAAAACACAATATGGTTGCCATACAATATATCTACCTAAGGTCCAAAACCCGGAATTAGCTAATAAACAAACGCAGATAGGCTCGCGAGTTTATGAATTCAGCAATAATAATTCCGCGGTACCTATGAATTACATTACGCCTATACACTACAACTAAACTTAATGTCACAATAACAAATTTTAGCTAATAACAAAAACGGAATTTGGCCCTTACGATTGTTGTCAAAGAAAACAAAAATTTAACACCAAAACAGGAGGGAAGATGTAATAAACAAAAATTTACAAAACCCAAGTAATTTGGTATCCCGGGGGGTTAGGACCTATTTTGTTTTTGGACGGGTTTGAACTCAAAACCTCCATGAATACTCTGGATAACCCCGACTGAAATAAAGTAAATTTTAGAAGATGGCTTTTAAAATAGCTATGTAATTATCCCTCCAATTATAACCAAATGAAATTGTTTGGATAACCTCGACTGAAATAAAGTAAATTTTAGATGGCTTTTAAAATAGCTATGTAATTATTCCTCCAATTATAACCAAATGAAATTGTGTATACATATTTTTTACACCACTTCTAAATCAACTATAGTCTTATCGTTTAGGCAAAGTACTCTAAGTGTTGAATATGTAATTTATACCTGCTTATTGTGGATTTGGTGGTACGCGGATCCATGCGAAAACCCATTTCGACACAACCATACAATGTAGGCAAGCACGATAAGAACGCATGCATAGAGGCTGCATTGCTGTTCATAATAAATGCGGCCCATGTCAACTTTAGGGGCCGAACGTTACAACGTTAGAAAAAAACAGTTTAGAGCGAGCGTTCGGGGGGCGGCATATTCAGAACTTATTCTTACGTTTAGTACATCGCTCATATGGGGACCTCAGCTTAGGCTAAGTCTTAGGCTTAGGCATAGTATATCGAGAACGGCATGGCATGCATTATACTTTGGCCCCCAAAGTTGACATGAACCGTAAATCCAATAACTTATAGCTTGAGTGGCTGCGAAGATATAGCAATTATCGTGTATTGCGGCCACAAGGCTTCATTTTAAAACCCATGATCAGCCAAACCTGCCATGTGCGAAGCCAAAATTATTTACGGCTACGCAGAGGCGAAATTTCCCTATAGACAGATTCCAATATCACCCACATAGCCAAATCGTTTGTTGTGATATAACTGTTTTGTCTATTCTGGGTCTTATTGGGCCATTAAAAAACTCGCTTTGATCCAATCTGCAGCGTAAACAAAGGCAGTAGCCTCACCCTCTATACAGCTATGTAGGGAGTGAGTATTTCGACGGCCATTTGACTCAAGCGCTGACCACCAAATGGTTGCCTGATGGGTAAGGACCGGGAAAACTACACTATTAGTCACTAAAAATTTATGGGGCGAGTTCGATGTAAAGGAATAACTATAAGTTCGTTTGAATATAGACTGTAAACGAGCCTCCGATTAGGTGTACCGTGCTACAGGTGGTAGTGTAACATTTACAAAAAAGTTGCGCGACAATTGTTGCGTAGTGGTAGACGTGGATGTGTAGCCTACGTTGTCCTAGGGGTGTTTAGAACCACCGTAGATTACACACGAATTAACGGCAATGCAGGCACCAAGAGCTATTTTATTTTATGACCTTAATCCTAAGGCATTAACGTATCACCACTTATAACGCAGATTTATATTTTATTTCACACACTACCGCAAGTTATAAAGTTTACATAAATTATACACATAAACGGATGAACCGTACTCACCTTGATTGCGCAGTTTCTGAGGCCGCCTGAAGCCCTGATCTAACTGCGCAACCGCTTAAATAACTTTTCTAAACCCGATTTCTTGGAACTCAAAAGAAACCTAGTGCTCAAATCTCCCTAAGCTGTTAATTTTTAATATAATGGTTGCCAACCGGGTTGTGAATTCTGAGAATTGTAAAATTCGCTCTCTAACATAAATTTTAATTTTGGCGTTAGAGAACCCCTTTTTATGAAATTCTTGGAATCCCTAACTCATAACAAATTTTAAGATTTTACAACAAATTCAGCAGAAATACACTCACATTTCCGCTAATGTAAATGTGATAGTTAAGGCACCCAGTGGCTACACTCAAATCCGATAGGAACCTAAACTATAGCCCTGGTACACAAATTTTACAATTTTATATTATTTTAAACTCTCTTAATCTTAATAATTATTAAGAATTAATAAAATTCTTATTACCAGAAATGACCTAGGGGATGAGGTCCGTAACTCCTTAACGGGTAGGTCAATTGTGCCCAAATTTGGTATAGGTAACCCACAGAGTGCCCTATGGCATTTGGCATTAAAATCCACATATGCCCAAACCATCCCCCTGCCTAGTTTAACACGATTACTATAGGTCTTAAAAGTTTTATTTTAATGTGATGGGAAAATTGTGATCTCAAAACTATTGCCATTTTCTGGCAATTACACATATTACATTCGATTCACACAAAATGCACAAAACAAACAACTTACAAACAAAACATTTTACAATCAATTACACCCGGTTCACACGTAATGAAGAAGGCAAACAACTGCACACATATAAAAAACCACTAATGAATTATATAGTTGTAAACACACGAAATATAGGTATGTAGTAAACAAAATACACAACTCATACATATTACACACAAGGCCTGCACTTTTCCAGCGTAATTCATGACGTATAGCGGGTATAGATATGACATAAGACAATACGCTTTACACGAGGGAATTTTTTCCCACGGCAACACATTGTTACAGATGTCCCTCTAGCCGAGGCAAAGCAGTCGGAGATTAGTAAAACTTTATGCAAATTTTTAAAAATTTTATAAATCTGATTAAGGAAAATTTAAGTTTTTTCTTTAAACGAGGATTGTATAAAAATTCGAATTTTAAAGTTTTAACTCTGCATTTTGGTAAGATTTGAATATTAAATATCATGTGGACGCAATGTCCAAAACTGACAAAGCGATAATTGCTTTGAAGTGTTTGCGGTGATATAGTTGTGTTGGCTAATTCCAGGTCTGTAGAATAAATTTAAAAGCCCATTTTGACCTAAATCCAGCATCCTATAAAACAGCAGTGCCAATCAGTAACTACATTGTTACATTGCTTTCTTCGCACTACAAAATATGTACGTCACCTATCAAGATGCATCGCTAATATGGTTTATCAAACTCTGTTCTGACATGGTTCAAGCTCTTTTAGGCAAGATGACACTGTAGAACCTCTCACAACTAAAGAGCAAAAATGGCGGGCTTCGAATAGTTCCGGTCAACCGAAGTTTTGGCATAGATGTCATCCAAAAAAACTGAGAAACGGACAATGTCAAAATTTAACACTCTGAAAATTCTTTCCTAACTTGCTTCATTTACTGCATTGAGATAACGTGAATGTGATAGCAATCAACCAAATTTTACTAAAATAGACAATTTGCATATTGTTATTTTCTGTTGTTTAAAGGGCACCTGGGGTTGGAATCTTATTATGACGGCTATCGGTACCTATGAGATAGGGATTCGTCACCGAAAGATTGCAGGCATGTGTATGTTGCCTGTAGTAGACTAGTGGGGACACTTCCAGGGTTCGTACGCCGTACGAAGATCTAACGACGATGTGTTTGTCTGGCATCTGAATGAAACTCAGTCCAAGATCCAACGCGGTCTCAAACATAGCCACAAGAAAGTTGTTTATTTGAATACATAAAACGAATCTTTTTCCGTAATTAATTTAAAATACCAAAGTCTTGATTTCCCATTCCGTGAGTTATACTGTCCCAAGATTACTCAAGTCTTGTCTGAAAATGCTATTATCGTTTGAAGTTAGGATTATATTAATATTTGCTAGTCCTCTTTTGCGTTTAGAATGGGGGCCCGAGAGGAAAGAAGCGCTTATTCTATTTATTAAATAGGCTCTAATTTGTTGGCTCTCAAAGAAGAAGCGTGCTTTTATTTAGTATTAGTTCTTTAATATGGGCCCCCGACATTGAAGAAATCTATATTGTGGTATTACAATAAACAAGCTCTTATTTTATTGTAAGCGCCCCCGACATGGAAGAAACACTTGCCTTGCAATGTTGTACTGGGCCTGACAAAGAACGACAATGCAAGTTATATGCTCACGGAGTTTGGGTTCAGTGTGCCAAAGATTAATAAAACAACCGTCCAGACAGGCAAAAAAGAGGACTAACTCAGCACTTGTATACACTTTGCCTCTCACAGTTGTGCCAATACCATATTTAACCGGTACCTTGTCCAACGTGATCCAGCACCATGCCTTCCTGATATTTTTCTTTCAAGGGGGTTACCATCCACCACGGCGCAGAATGAACGCCTAGCAGTGACGTTAACCATTTCTATTTTAATCCGACTATGAAACTACTTTATTTTATTTTCTCATTCCGTCATCCATCCCTATTTTTGAATATGCCAGGGTCGCCCGAAAATATCTTCCTGAAACTAGATAAAATATTAAAAAACACAAATTAAAATAACAATAATAAAAATTAACGCGGTTTTCTCACAACAACTTGAGTCCGATGCGGCTCATATCATAGTACTTCTTTTCAAATTTAGAGCGTACTTTCGGTTTGGCATATTATGTTTGGCTATAATGTCTTATTTATAATGCTTTTTGTTATTGCGGCATCACCCGTCTGTTACTTTGCTCGAGCTATCTCATAGCTGTTGCCAATTGTGATTGGTATTGTCATTCCTAGACATATTGCTGCTCTTGCTAATTCCACCATTTCACCGCAGGGTTGAAGACGCCGCCATTCCGAGGGATACCATTTTCTCAGTCTTGTCAATTTTTTCGATAGGTGTAGAATCCAGGTGACCTAGCGCGACCGATAAGGAACAAAAGCTAGTCCACCGTTCTTCAGTTTTTCGCGCTACCCAATTGGCCAAGATTTGATGCGGGGATTGGTGGCGCCTGATAGGGAACTCTATTTAACCTTCCACATCTTTACTTTTCTTTTACTACTTTTGGCTTTGTCCAACCTGAATTTTGCAACGACGACAGTACAAACGAATTTCTGTTTGTTTCTGCTTTTGTAATATTTTGGTCGCTAGCATAATTCCAAGTTATTAAATAACTAAATATGACGATTCGATTTTTGGTTCGCTTGTTGTTTAGTTTTTAGTTAATCGAAACTAAACATGGGTATATGACGGTTGGAAGTCCGTGGAGGTTGGTTGTCTGCGGCGGTTGTATATCCGCGGCGGTTGAATGTCCATACCATAATCCCCACCTGACCTAACTTAATATTAACCCGATAACCAGCAAATAAAAATTGCGATTCAATTATTCGTAACTAGGCTATGTTGTGAGTTTTCAGCCAGTGTTTTATAGCACACCAGCCCGGCGAAAAGACGAGAACTTGAACCACTTCCGTGTTGTCTACAAGTGCTGCTAGTTCGAATATATTTACATTTCAACGTATATATACTAAGCGCCTAAGTTGGCGAATTCCCAACTACCGGAAAAATGGGTGGACTTTCATGATAATTAAAAAAGGTGAAACAAGAAATCGCTGGAAAACGTGCACTTTGTAGCAGTTTTAGTATAGCATTAAGTGGAAGATAGCAGGGGCGGATCTAGGATTTTTGAAAGAGGGTGACTATGATAGGAATGTCCCCACCTATCGGCATATGCATTTTTCATGAAACGGATTATATTAACAATAATTTTTTTTACATTTAAATGCAATAGATGGTATGTAAGTCAATGGCCTTTTACGATTGAATCTAAAAATAGCTATGCCTATAATTACTACCTACTACTTGTAGTAATAAAATATAACTAGCTGGGATAACTGGCGCCGCCCGGGCTGGAAAAGCTTTACGGCATAGTAGCCTGGGGAATTGATCTGCATTACCAATGTGACTTTTTTGCGAAGGTTATATTGAAGGTTCGAAATGTCCGAATTCTCCCAATTCAAAGAACTTAATAGACAACATTGATCAGAGTTCATTCAGAAGAACAGAATAATTTTGGCTATCATCTGTAATCAAGGCGTATGTAGACTATACCGTTAAGACGGTGACAGTGACACCCACACCATACAACAAAATATGAGGGTGTCGGGCTCACCCCTAGATACCTCATTTTGGCAATGTAGTATTTCGGTGTTTTATACTTGCCAATGCGGTGTTTCTAGGGTATCCTGTAGCCCTATGTAAAATG
>JASANE010014586.1:0-11538 GCA_030248225.1 Trileptium ribeirensis
CTAATGTATTGCTTTTGACTGTTAATATTGGCATTAGTTGATGTAGGTATAACTGACAGAGCCCGATTTTTGAATTTTTTCCTGTGGAAAAAGTTATGGGGCAAAATAACGTCATTTTGGCCCATTTTTCGGGCACCCCTCCAGTTTTTGCGACTATTCTCAATAAGTAAACGAGGTATCCGCAAACTAATAGGCCTATTCCATGTAGCTTTACCAGGGCTTTCCCAAGTTTTTCAACCACTTCCCAATCTGGAGTCTATAAGCTTATAGTTGGCGCCAAATTTCATATTTGGTGAAAAGTCGTGGGAAATGCACCTAAATATGTGTTTTTGTTGCTTTTAGTGTCTTATATGGGGTTCTCTGGGCAGATAAACTCATTGCAACTGTTAAAAGTATTGTTGGGTAATTATTTTTTACACTTCTGGTTCATACTTGGCATAAAAAATGACGTTTTCGAAATTTTTGGTGAGAAGTCGTGAGAAAAGCACCTGAATGTGTGTTTATTGTTGGTTTTAGTGTCGGATGTGGGGTTTTCTGGGCCGACAAGCTCATTGCGAGTGTCAAAACTATTGTTGGGCAAATATTTTTACAATTCTGGTTCATGCTTGGCATAAAAAAATGACGTTATCGAAATTTTTGGTGAGAAGTCGCGGGAAAAGCACCTGAATGTGTGTTTATTGTTGCTATTAGTGTCTTATATGGGGTTTTCTTGGCAGATAAACTCATTCCAAGTGTTAAAAATATTGTTGGGCAAATATTTTTTACACTTCTGGTTCATAGTTGGCATAAAAAATGACGTTTTCGAAATTTTTGGTGAGAAGTCGTGGGAAAAGCACCTGAATGTGTGTTTATTGTTGGTTTTAGTGTCGGATATGGAGTTTTCTGGGTCGAAAAGCTCATTGCGAGTGTCAAAAATATTGTGTGGCAAATATTTTTCACACTTCTGCTTCAGGGGATTATTCTCACCACTCGAATTCTGGCTCGCAAGCGAGCTTCACTAGTTGAATTCGAGTGGAACGAGAATTTTCAATTTTGGCTCTGGAGGTCCTGTCTGTGTGTGTCTGTCGCACCTGGATCTCGATAACGGTTGGGCGGATTTTAATGCAAGATAGCTCATTCGAACCGCAATGGTCGGTTTAGGTGTAGTGATGGAGCCCGATTCTTGAATTTTTCCCGCGGGAAAAGTTATGGGGCAAAATGACGTCATTTTGGCCTATTTTTCGGGCAACCTCTTCAGTTTTTGTGACGATTCTCAATAAGTAAACGAGGTATCCGAAAACTAATAGGCCTATTCAATGTAGCTTTACCAGGGCTTTCCAATGATATATAATAAGTTTTTCAACTACTTCCCAATCTGGAGTCTATAAGCTTATAGTTGGCACCAAATTTCATATTTGGTGAAAAGTCGTGGGAAATGCACCTAAATGTGTGCTTATTGTTGTTTTTAGTGTAGGATATGGGGTTTTCTGGGCCAACAAGCTGATTGCGAGTGTCAAAAATATTGTGTGGCTAATATTTTTCACACTTCTGCTTCATACTTGGTATGAAAAATGAGATTTTTCTCAAGTGTCGGTTTGAATTCTTTAACGATCTTTTCACGGTCAATTTAGGGTTTTATTGAATTATTAAATTGTTAGTTCATTGTTTTTGTACTCGCTGTATGATGTTTTGTCTACTGCATACGTTGGCTATGAAAAGAGGTGGGCGTAACTATGACTCATCACTCACGGTTTATATAATGCTGCACCTGCGTACTGTGTGCAGGCTTTGTTTGTGTGTGCTTTCTACAACAGACTTCGGGGGATTGTTCTCACCACTCGAATTTTGGCTCGCAAGCGAGCTGCACTAGTAAATATATACATCGACTAATGCCAACATTCGTAAAAATAAGCTTAGCATACATCATACGCTGCAGGCAAGTTAAACTTATTAAAGAGGGTTTGAGTTGTCCCAAAAATTGTCCTACCAGGTTCAATTGTTTGAGACTAACACCAATGGCAATAAATCCCTGCCGGTTTTTTTATAAAAATAGGCAAATGTGGAGTTTCTGTGGGAAATTTATTGACTTTTAAAAGTTGTTCTCACAGTCCTGTGGGTAACAAAACAGCAAAACTACGAGTACAGATTGTGATCGACCAATGGATCCATAGAATATGAAACTAGCATCAAAAGATTCGACCGTAACGCTTAACAATTCGTCTTTGCTCATGCTGCTTTGTCCTAAAATTTATACAATACATTGCACTGCTATGTTATGCTGTATTAATACATGATTTATATTAATTATTAATTTTAATATGTTGCTTGCGTTTAAGCCATTACATAGCATGTATCATTGGTCCAATGCGTAGTGAAATATTCTTTTTGTCTCGGTCGCGCTGACGATAGCGTTCGAGACTTATAATTGTATTCATTAATAATATAAATGTTGTTATTAGGTTTGATTCATGTAGCGAACTCGCCAGGTAAGATAGGATCATGAGAAACATCTATCATCTATCACATGTCGCGATAAATGATACAGTGACTGACAAATATCGAAAACAGTGTCACACCCTGACGGCTGTGACAACAAGCTATTTGTCGGAAAACTAAGCAAACTGCTTATTTTCATCAATTTACACAAATAAATATATAAGTCAAGGCAGCTTCATGTTGTCGATAATGTTTATAGCACTAGTACTTGGCCAAAATTATTGGGTGTTACTATGTCTGTCGTGCACTAAAAACATGCTGCGTTGACGGGATTAGCAGAAAACATAAATCGTTTCCTATAATATCGGTCCCGAGTGCTAATCCTAGTTCTAGCGACGGGTCTATAATTTTTTGAGGCTGTTAAAATGGGTAAAAAAATTTTTGAATTTATGTTTTGAGCATTCTCTCCGGTAAAGCGCTTTTTGACCGTAAGATAAAAAATGAAGCATGAAATGCAAATTTTTTGAAAATTTTAATTGTGAAAGGTGTCGACTATTAAGTCATTATAATAGAAGGCAAAAAGGGTTATTATAATTCCAGTGTTGTTAATCACTTGATTTTGAGACATTCTATAACGTAGCTCCATTCAGATAGATGCAATTGACAAATTGACAACATATTGTAAAACTTTCAACGTCATTTCTAACGATGTATAAATGTCTTCGCGAGGGATCGTTCTGCCTCCCACACTTCACCGATTCGCAATTTTTCCCAGTGCTTCATACCGCTGAATTCATTGTTATGTTCCGCCCATCTCTTGTCCAACCGATACCAAAGCGGAAGAATTTTTACAAGCCATATCGTAGTATTCAGTTTGGATACTACAAATAATATTATAATTTTCGTTTTCCATTTTAGGATCTCCTTCCAACGGATAATTCCAAAGTTGAGTGTCATACAATACATACCACGCTAACGTCGGGCGGTATTGGGGTCGCAGTGGGACGTGACGCCGGTGGATCGCTCGGTGGTCTCTCGAATCAAAATGGTTACATGAATGGATGTTCGGGTGGAGGTCCGGGTGGAGGTGGGAGTGATGGTGAAACGAATGGTGCTGGAGCAATATTGCGTCGTGGTAGTTATCATGCTGGCGCAAGTGGAAGCACAGCAATAAGTCATAACGGCGGTGGGGGTTTGCTGTCGGCAAAAATTTCCGTAACCGTCAGCATGTCCCAAAAACGCGACCTCCGACTATCTCAGGGTCAGTTTACAACCGTGGGAATGACAGCAACCGATAAGCTCTATGCGATGTGCCATGCATCGGCGTTACGAAAACCCGGGCCTGGTGAAATGCGAACGGTGTGGCGGGCTCAGCATAGGTAACGCTGCTTTTTTGGCTTGCCTCGGGATTTTAGTTATCTTATTAAATTTCATTGATAAAAAGGCTTTCTTTGTGTATGTGTGCATTTTAGATAACATTCCATATGATTTACCAAAAAAATACCATTTTAATTCTGTCGATTTCTATTTACGATGTCCCCCTTATTTTTATGGCTCGCAGAAGCCAGGCAATATTAAATTCACGGGTTTTTTTATTTTAGCCCCGTCCAGCCCGAATTTGGTCAATTTTGAAGATACAGACCTCACTGTGGTGCCAAACGATTCAGCTTGGTGAGGCGGTGTTCAGAAAATACTGATTTTACCCACATTTCTGACAAACATTTTTTCGATTTTAAGGCTCAGTGGTCCTTAGGAACCTAAAAATTTTCTTCGGAATATGGTCATGTTGGGTGTCGTTCGACTCGGCTTGATGAGTGAAATCCACGAAATCTACGCCACCGCTAGCAAGTTATGAAGTCCCAAGTAACCCTGAGGTGCGGAACTAAAATGCAGGCCATGCCGTTATCGATATACTAAACCTAAGCCTTATGCAGATTTCACAGAGTAATGGGTGCAGAAAGTGGGCAGTTTGTAATGGGTGCAGAAAGTGGGCAGTTTTGTTTTTAATAGCCGTTTGCAAAAAACTAAAATCTCTAATGAACGGTTATATGATATTTTAGTTTCTTGGAAACGGCTGCTAGAGATTTTTGTCTTTAATGACTGCTTGTTTGATATTTAAATCTCTAACAGATAACTGTAAGAGACTTTAGTCTTATATAGATAGCCAATAAATACAGAAATCTCTAACAGCTAGCTTTTATAGACTAAAATCTCTTCCAACTAGCCATAACAGATTATTGTCTCTAATGGCTAGCTGTTAGAAACTTTTGTCTCTTACATGCAGTTATAAAATACTTAAGTCTCTCATAGCTATCCATTAGAATTTCAAATATTTAACGGCTGCCTGTAAGAGATTTTTGTATTTTACAGCTGGCTGTAAGAGACAAAAGTTTCTAACAGCTAGCTATTAGAAACAAAAATCTGCTACAGCAAGCTCAATATAGACATTGGTGCCCCCTCTAATTTGCTAGTGATGTGCCCCTCCGGTTTATTATTGGTGCCCCCTCCACTTATTCCCTTCCCATACGCAAATTATAGCAGTTTCCTCATTTTAGCACGTTTTATATTCAGTCTGTGAAGCCTTTTCAGCAGCTCTGACCTGCGACATAAATCCGAGGCTGTATTATCATAGTGATTTGACTATCTTATCGAGACATGTATTGGCAAGACGCTGCATTGATGAAGTAATCTTTAAAGAATTGTATTAACATGACTCAGGGCGCTTTCAAAGTTTGGATACCATAGGTTTCAATCAACATTGAGTCGATGGGATGTCAAGTCCGCCTGAGTCATAGAGTATCCTGGAGCAAGACTTGAATCCCTCTCATCTACTACACCGGGCTGTATACTTTTACACTGTTCATCTCGGTACACTGTTATGGAAGTATTTTGTACACTGTTATGGAAGTCATCTCCTTAGCTCTGAATTGTTCCATATCTTTATGCGTAGCAGTTACGATTCGACGAGCTTTAACCCGCGTTATATTGAATTTAATAACGTCAGCGAGCCGTAGTTAGCCATAGACAAATGTTCAGTTCAGCCGGCATAACTCAAGCGATTATTAGTTCCTGCTATTTTCAGATTGAAAATATTCACCATAACACCGAGTGATCTAACTTCATCACTATAATATCCTTAATCATGTATATATACATATTCGTACCGTTAGTGCTGTAATAGTTTGGCAACTGTTCACCATAGAGCAATGAATTGTAGCTATTATCAAGATGACATTCAGCATCGCAATACAATAATTTTCGCAATAGTTGTAAAATTTATAAACTGTGGAGTGTCGATGCCAGTCAAAGCAGCAACTGCCAGCAATCATTGCATTAACAAATTTAATTTGACATTCAATTTATCAAATTTCACCATACAAATAAATTTCAATACATTTTAACAATTATAACAAGATTTTGACAGGGTTAAAATGCAACGTGACAATGCGAGTTTGACGTTATCAATAACTGTTTCGCCAATTATATTACAAATTTAAATTGGAAATAGTCATGAAGTATAACTTTAATAAAATGATGAAAAATCGAATATTAAGGATGTCTAACTTTTAAGCAATTGTGCGAATTTAATGTGAAAGATCTGTTGACCTGATTTACATCGTATCCTGTTCCGTGCGCAATTTACCCAAAAATAATCGAGTTGAAAAAATATCTTTAATACTGGAGTTTTGAAAATTGTCACTCATTTTAAACATATACTGTAGCAGGCAGGAAACATACAGCTATCTACAAACGTTTCTAACAGCTAGCCATTAGAGACAATAATCTGTTATGGCTAGTTGGAAGATATTTTAGTCTATAAAAGCTAGCTGTTAGAGATTTCTGTATTTATTGGCTATCTATATAAGACTACAGCCTATTACGGCTATCTGTTAGAGATTTAAATATCAAAAAAGCAGTCATTAAAAACAAAAATCTTTAGCAGCCGTTTGCAAGAAACTAAAATATCATATAACCGTCCATTAGAGATTTTAGTTTCTTGCAAACGGCTGTTAAAGACAAAACTGCCCACTTTTTGCACTCATTATTCTGTGAAACCTGCATTAGTCTTAGCCTAAGCTAAAGTCCTTATATGAGACATACACTAAGCCTATGACTGACTCGGGGGGGCTGCTCCTAAGCTGTTCTTTTCTCTAACGTCATAACGTACCTTCCCTCAGGATTACACATCAGTAGATTTCTCTTATCAAGGCGAGTCGAACGGTGCCCAACAAGACCATATTCCGAGGCAAAAATTATGGGGTTCCCAAGGGGGATTGGTACCTCAAAAAATCTAAAAAATTGCCAGAGATGGGGCAAAATGACTATTTTGTGAATCGCCTCATGAAACTGAACCTGTGATACCAAAATCAGCTCTGGATCTTCAAAATTGACCAAATTCGGGCTGGGTTGTCTAAAAAGACTCGAATTCACTTTATGTTGTTGCTAAATATTGTCACATTTTCGTTATGTTCTGCTAATTATCCAACAAAGTATTAGTCGTACAAATACGGGATTTTTACCATCCGGCACAACTTATTGTAAGCAATAATTTAAAGGGTCAAATGATATATTTTTAACTACAGCACGCCAATTTCGGGGTAATCGGCTGCTTTTGTTTGAATATTTTGTAGCTATCTGGTTTCCATGTTTTGATTTGTTTTTGTTTTACAGTTCCAAGTTTATAATATTCAAATCAAATATTAACAATTTAATTTTTTATTGTTTAACTTAGTTAGACTGTTGGGTCTTTTTCTTTAGCTCGCCAACCCATGATACTCATTCAGCTGATTTTAACACTAGTCGAATTCTCTCGTCAACATAAAGTTATACATTTAGCAAGAATAAAATTTTCGAAGTTTTTAGGAACCGAACAGGGACGGAATCACTGGGAACCCAATAAAATCTAAAAAAATTCTACCGGCCTCATTAGATATTTTCAGAATCAGCTCAGTGGAAATGTACCAAAATTATTGCTGTATCTTCAAAATTGGTCAATTTCGACCTTGGGAAGGGCTAAAGTAAAATACCCGCATTAAAGTACCCACACTGTTGTTCAATGTAGTAGTAGGATTACAATTTCCGATTTAAATACGGTGTTATGCACGCCAGAATGTCGAAAAAGATAGTTGTGCTTTGGCGATTATACGAGAGTACAAAAAATGTATAGTGCAAAAACAGGGTATTCCAAATGTTATTATGGTACTGTTTGAATGAGTTCAGTGCTTGTCCTGACAAATGCTTGCAAAACATATAAAATTTCCGCAGACTTTTTCAAATACAAGTTACGGTCGCTAATCGGACGGTGGCTGGCTTTACATATTTACGTTTTCTGAACCAAATTGCTGGGCAAGTCAGTGAGATGAGAAGATGCGGAAGCTGACTGCTTCCTTATATTGTTCATTAATCATTGATATTTCTTTAAAGTTTTTGGTTTGTGTGTATAAAAAGCCCAATGCACTTGCCTTCAATAAATCCAGGTTACGGTCGCTATCCGGACTGTGGCTGGCTTTATATATTTACATTCTGTGAACCAAATTCATGGGCACTTTAGTGAGACGAGAAGATACGAAAGATGACTGCTTCCTTATGTTGTTCATTAATCATCGATATTTCTTTACAGTTTTTGGTTTGTGTGTATAAAAAGCCCAATGCACTTGCCTTCAATAAATCCAGGTTACGGTCGCTATCCGGACTGTGGCTGGCTTTATATATTTACATTCTGTGAACCAAATTGATGGGCACTTTAGTGAGACGAGAAGATACGAAAGATGACTGCTTCCTTATGTTGTTCATTAATCATTGATATTTCTTTACAGTTTTTGGTTTGTTTGTATAAAAAGCCCAATGCACTTGCCTTCAATAAATCCAGGTTACGGTCGCTAATCGGACGGTGGCTGGCTTTACATATTTACGTTTTCTGAACCAAATTGCTGGGCAAGTCAGTGAGATGAGAAGATACGAAACCTGACTGCTTCCTTGTGTTATTCATTAGTCAATGATGTTTTTTTATAGTTTTTGATTTGTGTGTATATATGGTTCTAGTCTAAGCAAACATTTTTTGTGGCATCGTCAAATAGCCTAACACAGTAAATTAATGTCAAACTGCTTATGATAAGTGTAAGTGTATTAAGTAAATGAACACTTAGCTGTACTTAAAATCCATGTTGAGCCCTAATTTCGCTCAGGGTGTGATAGTTTCTATTTAAAGGAAAGTTATCAAATTTGTTTACGCGGTGTAAACGTTTTCCGCGGTTTATCGCAATGTTCACAATGCGGTTGAAAGCAATTAATAGCATTAAATCACAGCAAATTTGTTGTTGTGGGATCGATGTTTTTTTGTTTAATTTATTATAAAATTCCTTACGTCGTATTTGTGTTTCAAAACTGTCCCAAATACATCATTATAATATATATAAACATTTATACAATTTACGATGTTATGTTATACCTTATTTTTTGCAGATACGATATATGGATTTTGTCACACAAAAATGTAAAAATAAAATCAAATAAATCATTGAAACAAAATATTGTTTATGAGCTTCTAGGGACTATCCCTTGTCCCTACGCGACGCTTCCAGCTAGCTGCACAGAAGAGTGACACGTTGATGACGATGCAAACTGATGCAATCGTGTACATGTGGACAAACGCCCACTCATGATGCAACACATGCTTGTCTTGTATATAAATGTGTGTACAGTTCAATAGAGACTATCAGTTTAAATGTGGCATCCACAAGCCATTTGTTTTTTTTAGTTTGGTTTGTTGTTACATTTGGATTTTATTCCCCGACGTGCCCAAGTAACCCTGATGGACATTAGGTTATAACGTTAGAAAAAATAACAGATAATACGGGGGTGGGGTTCCGGCGGAGGGCGGCAGCGCCCCGAATTAGGTCTAGACGTAGTGAATGTTTCATAAAAAGACCTTAACTTAGGAGAAGGCTCAGGCTTAGTATACCGAGAACGACATGGCCAGCATTTATTTACGCCCACTTCGGGGTTACCTGGGTCCCCTGGCACGTCATCATGCCAATTTTAGGAGCTAATGCTAATGACGACTGTGTAGCTACGAAGAACATAACAGCCATCGTCTTTATTATATAGTAAGCTCTTAAGTATTAAGCTACGATTTCTTTTCGTATAGTAAACATAATAGATGGTCCATTTTAAAACTAAACCGGCTGATTAAAATTTGTCCCCAAAAATTAAAATTACAGGGTTTTAATTGCTTCTGGTAAGGTACTGGAATCGTTCAATTTATTATCGCCCACATATTTTCAAAATTGTTTGGTTCTATGTAGCATGTAGCATCCACAAATTTTCTGGGAAGTTTTTTTATCGTCCTCTCTTCGGTTTTAACTTGAAAAATTATCTTTTACACGACTGATCGTCGCATGGGTGACCTTCCAATGGCCTTAATTGTTATTTAGCCTTAATAAGTACCTTGATTTTGGTTGACGTACAGATGCCGCTTGATGGGTGCCGTTTCAAAAAGTTTATTCTCTCATATATAGGCTCTCTGTACGTACTTTTATCCACGTCTATTTTCCAACTGGTTGGAGTATGGTCGACATAGGTCCAAAAAGTTTTTCAGAAAATACATTATTTTTCTTAATAAAAACCTAGGCGTTTTACTGTAAGCTTGCATTAATATACTTATGATAATTTGGGCCTGAAGCAGCAACATTTTCTGATTATACTTTCGATGTTCAATGTTCAGCAAGACTATAAGATATAATAATTTTTTCTATTTTATTTTAGACTCGAAGATGGAAAAGATGGCGCATGTTGGACAGTTGAAGTTGTGCACAGTGCACCACAACTGTTGTCCATGGTCATGGTCTTTAACAAACAAAACCAACTTTTGTCTCTTGCTCATCTTATCGGACCCGACAGCCTACCGGCGAAACATCAGCTAGACTCAAATTTGGTAAGCCCGTTTGACGAAACCAACTCCTTTTTTGTCTTACTCATTATATCGGACTCGATACTCTCCAGCGAAAGATCACATAGGCTCAAATTTTGCAAAAGCTTTGAAAAGGATTAAAACAAGTTTTGTCTCTCGCTTACCTTATGGGACCCCACACTGGGACAGCTTCTCGACGAAACATCAGCTAGACTCAGAATTGGCAAACCTTTCTGAGAGAACCAAAGCAAATTGTTATCTCTCGCTCGTTGCGTCGTACTCCACAGCCTCCAGTCGAAACGTCAGCTAAACTCAAATTTGGTAAGCCTTTTTGAGAGAACCAAAACCAACTTTTATCTCTTGCTGAGCGCGTCGTACCCCACAGCCTCGTGTCCAAACGTCTGCTAAACTCAAATTTGGTAAGTTTTTCTGAGAGAATCAAACAAAATTTTGCTCTTGCTCGGTGCGTCGTACTCCACAGCCTCCAGTTGAAACGTCAGCTAGACTCAAATTTGGTAAGCTTTTCTGAGAGAACCAAAGCCAATTTTTATCTCTTTGCTGAGCACGTCGTACCCCACAGCCTCGTGTCCAAACGTGTGCTAAACTCAAATTTGGTAAGTCTTTCTGAGAGAGTCAAACATAATTTTGTCTCTTGCTTATTGCGTCGTACTCACAGCCTCCAGTCGAAACGTCAGCTACTGCTCCTGAATTAAAATTTAGACTTTACAAACTTCCGTAATAATTTAATTATTTGTGCATAGTATAATGTATTTCGTTCCTAAATGTAGTAAGAAAAGAGATTGTTGAAATTGAATGGAAAACCGCATCTAATGACACAACAACATTTGAGACATATAATTCCTAACAATTTAACATTAGCACTTATATGAGGATATTTTATAATATTTTAAAGTTAACACTTTAGATCTTCAAGTGACACATTTGTCAGAGCGTACATTGCAACGCAATGCGCCGTCTAAGCGCACAACTTGCATTTCCGCGTACGGTGTTGTTCTTCTCTCTGTCAGATTCTTTAAGGAACTGAGCAATAGCTCTCAAATAGCGTGTGGCTGGCGTACGAGGCTATGAAACCAAACGAACTGGGTTTACTCCGCCGCTGCGACAATTGTTTGTTCCGGTCTTGTTCTTCTCTCTGTTAGGTTCCTTAAGGAACTGAGCAACAGCTCTCAAATAGCGTGTGGCTGACGTACGAG